>PVJA010021760.1:0-35154 GCA_004027025.1 Myocastor coypus
CGCCCGGCGCTTTTCTTTTTCTTTTTTTTTTTTTTTGTGGGACCAGGGTTCAAACTCACGACCTTGCACTTGCCCAGCAGGCACTTGTGCCTCGGAGCTATCTCCCCAGCCCCCCACGTTCCTTTTATTCTTCTGAATTTTTCAGTTTAACCCTAAGCATCTACAATAATCAGTATCATTTTATAATGAGAAGAAGAGAAAGAAACCCGGGCCTGCTCCTCCCCGAATCTGTTCTTAACCCAAGAAACGGCTGCCTTTGTTTTGCTTTTCTTTTATGAATTTTTCAGAAAAACGCAGAAGTGAGAACGGTATAATTACCGCTGATTTGCAGCCTCTCTCTAAGGTTTTTATTTTTGCTGAGGTATTTTTAGAGTCAGACACTGATATTTTACACCAGCTTCTCCATCCTGCGCCTCTCAGAAGTGGAGGGCATTCCTCGATCTCCCGCTCTCCTACCTAATGGAACTGACAGGCGAGCAGCGACTCTCGGCCTGCAATTCCAGGGGTGTCGAACCACTGTGATGTGGTAGCGCTGAAATTCCTCTTACACTTTTCTTCAATTTTTTTTTTTTTTGTTTGTTTGTTTGTTTAATTTTGGAGGCACGGGTAGGAGAGGAGGCAGGCCTGAGCTGGTTCTGGCTACTGCTTTGTGGGCGCCTGGAATGCCACCCCGACCCGTGTGGCTTAGGCCCGGGCTGGGCCTGTACCACCGGAACAAGCACCCTGTCACTCCGTGCTTAGCTCAGAATCTGCACATAAACAGCTTCGTTTCTGGTGTTGTGGTCTTCAAGCTTTTCTGTTGCTTTAACAAAATGCCCACGGTGGGGACTTAGCTCAGTGCTGCAACACTTGCCTGGCAAGCCTGAGGACCTGAGTTTGGCTCCCGATAGCACTCCCCCATAGATAAATAAAAAAAGACCCGGGCGTGGTGGTGCATGTCTGTAATCCTGGCACTTGAGAAACTGAGGCAGGAAAATCGATGTGAGTTCAGGACCAGCCTGGGTTACAAAAGTGAGCTCAAAGCCAGCATGAACTGCATAGTGAGACTCTGTCTCAAAAAGACAAAAAAAAAAGATGAAGTATCTTTTAGGGTGGGTGTCTTAGTCACTTCTTATTCATTGCTGGTACAAATACCCAACACCCAAAATGAAGGAAGGAAGGAAGGGTTTATTTAGCTCACAGTTAGTGGAGGTTTCAGTCCATGCTCGGCTGGGCTGGCTCCAAGGCAGAGAGGCACATGGCAGAGAGCAGCAGCTCATGGCGGCAGAACAGCAACAATGGAGACAGAGGCAACGGAACAACCAGGGGAGCAGAGAGCAGCAGTGTGAGTCTGTCTCTCTGTTGCTCTTTATATTTTTACATCAGGCTCTTTGCCTTAGCCTACCTGCCTTAGGCTACACCTGCAATTTCCAGCAGTACCCGTAATCTCAGGCCCACAATGTCATCAGTACTAAAACACATAATCCCATTGCCTCACGACTCAAGTCTCAAACTCTAGAAGTCCCCGCCCCATGATTGCATGAAGCTTTCGGGGGACAGCTAGACATAAACCAGAACGGTGGGCATGGTGGCACAGCCTGTAATGCAGCACTTGGGAGGCTGTGGCAAGAGGATCACTGAGAGTTCAAGACCAGCCTGGGTTACAAAGTGAGCCTGAGGCCAGCCTGAACTGCATAGCAAGACCCTGTCTTAAAAGAAACAGCAACCCCAGGCTGGGTAGTTACCTCGCCCTCAGTGCTGAGAGAAGGGCCTGACCCGTCTGCACCATTATGGCAATGTTCCCCCCTGACTGCAGGATGTCGTGGATGTCACTGGTGTGGTATAGGCTGAGGCTTGGGGCCTCGGACTGTGCAGTCCCCAGGATGCCAGTGCCAGCTGCTAGCCCCAGGGGTGACACATCCTGCCCTGAACACAGTCAGGTTTGCCTGGCTGGTAAAGAAGGTGCGCCCAGCACTTCTCTGGCACCTTCAGAGGGAACTGAGTGAGTGACAGCAGGTTCTGGAAAGGAGCCAGCACAAGTGTCTTGCACATCTTGGTATTTTTGACCTCCAGACTCCAGCCAGGGACCTGGAAGTGTTGCGTGCACGAAGCTAGGCTGGAGCCTCACCAAGGGCCCGGCCAGCACCTGAGGCTCAGCGGACAGGACCTAAGGGCTCGCCCACATGCCAGATGAGAGAGACGGCTGTGGTGGGTTGGGAAGACCAGGACACCCCTCACTCTGGGCACACCAGGGTGGACAGTCAAAACCCCCCTAAGGTGACAGCCACAGAAGCCAGCTCTGCTCTGGCTCTGGGGACAGTGAGAGCCACTCTGCACAGGACAACACTTGCATATCCAGAGCACCCAGTCCACAGCTGCAGGCGGGAGCCCTACGTCTTTGCAGTGCTGGGACCACCCAAGGCTGGGGTCAATGCAATGTCCCTGCACCCTTCCTCTCACCGTCTGACCCCCTTAGAATGGCGACACCATGAAGCGCAAGGCTCTGGAGCCAGGCACTGTGCATGGACCTCTCTCCCTGCCACACCGGGTGTGACCAGACCTCCGCAGGCCTGCCTTCTCCAGTGGTGGCTATGGATCAGGCCTCCTTGCTGAACTCGGGTCCAGCGATACCCAAGAGCTGAACAGAAGCAACTGAAAATGCAGCAGCCGGGAATCCTGCACTGTCCTGTGGCCAAAGGCTCCTTATCTCTGGAACTCACCTGCGAACACACACTCACGCTGAGGAAGCTCCAAGGAGCACAGGCCCTGCCGGGGCAGCAGCTCTCCAGGTGGCGGGGTCCTCAGCCACCGACTCAGCCTGGACCTGGAAACCAAGTCCCAGCACTACGGCTGAACCTGGGGTGCTTAATTTTCCTGTTGCAGTTCACTGGGCAACATAAATTTATTTGCAGTTTCATGGTGATCAGCAGTCTAATCACCAAGCCCACCTCAGGCTGGCCTGTTAGCCCAGAATTCCCAGCAGTGCAGTGGAAACCATGGAAACGTCGGTGGCTACGGCAGCTGTGCACACGAAATGCCAGTCCTGCACCTCTGTCCACCCGCACCTATGTTTTAGAAAGCGTTGTCATGGAGAATGATGCCCCATGAGACACAGGTGGCCAGACATCAAGAAAAGACGCTGGAGGGGCCCGGCAGGATGGGTCAGTGGTCTAAAGCGCCTGCTTAGGAAAGCTTGGGCGGCTTCAGGGACGGGGGTTCGATCCCCGGCACCACGTGCTATGCCAGCCCTGCCCTCAGGGCAGGCTGAGCCAGCCATAAAAAGAACTAAATAAACAAAAGTTCTGAAACAAGAAAAAAAATTGTTTAAAAAAAATAAAAATTCTTAAAAAAAAAAAAAGAAGAGACGCTGGAGAAGAGGACCCCCAGCTCTGCCTAGTGGAGCCCTGGCCCCCAGAAAGCCAGCCCTGACAGCATCTTGTATGAGTGCCCAGGTTCTTGGCCAGCAGTGCCTGGCAGGACAGAGAGCCCTGGTTGTCCCTGATGAGGTCAGCACTGGAAGCAAGTGCAGGCACAGACAGAGAGGGGACATAAGGCCCCCTCACAGACCTCACGTGTCCTGCTGTGGTCTGCAGGCTCCCAGGGGGCGGAGACTGCAGTGTCCCTGTCCCCAGCTCAGTCCACCCTGACATGGTGTCACACGGGCTGTGTCAGAAAAGATGACTCAGGCAGCTGTTCCCAAAGGGAAGCTGCCAGGCGAGTCCGGGCTGCAGACCTGAGGTCACGGCCACAGCCCCATGGTCATGATATGGCCTCGCCACCAAAAGGTCTTGGATGCGGTGTGCAAAGGCACAGGTGCGAGCCAGTGTCATAGCTAGGTGCTTCCCCTGTGGGAAAGCCAGCGGAAATGCCTCTCCGTGGCCCCTTGCACATCAGGCCTGGGGCACGATGCCCTCTGACTCAGGCGCTACCCAGACGTGGCCTGAGAGTACAAACAAGGCCTTGGCCTGCTTGAGCCCAGCAGCCCAGCACCAAGGCCATCTCCCAAGTGGCACTTCCTGCAGCACAGTGAGGACACATTCAAAATCCCAGTACCAAAGGGATCTGGAGAGCTCTGTCACCGCACAGCCACTGAGCAGCTCATCCTGGGGACCTGGGCATGAGCAGGTGCCCCAGCGAGGTGGCCCAGGATGGCAGTGGGGTGCTGGGCACATTCCCCTCCTGAGCTGGCCTTGTAGACCCTGGCGATGTCCTGGCTTAGCTGGTGCCATCTGGTAGGAGACAACCCTGGCAGGAGTAATGACATGATTAATTTGCACAGTGCAGTTTCTTAAATGTGCCTACTAAGAATATCCTCTTGGACTAAATATGGTGACACATACCTGTGATTTCAGCACCCAGGAAGATGAGGCAGGACGATCCCAAGTTCAAGTGCAGCCTGGACAATTTACAGACTTAGCAAGACAGACCTTAGCTCAGAATTGAAAATAAAAATAAAAAGGCTGGTGAGGCAGCTCAGTGTGAACGTAGTGGCCTGGGCTTGACTCCCAGCACCAAAATGCAAAAACAAAAACAGAGAACAAGTGGAGCGCGGTGGCACACGCCTATAATCTCAGCACTTGGGAGGCTGAGGCAGGAGGATCAGTGCAGGTTCAAGACCAGCATGGGCTACACAAGTGAGCTCAAGGCCAGCCTGAACTGCATAGTGAGACCCTATCTCAAAAAGACAGAAAAGAGAAAGAGAGAGAGAGAAAGAGAGAGAGAGAGAGAGAACAGTCCTCCCAATGGAGCCTAAAAAGAGCCACGGCGTGGCCTGATGTGTCCTCCAGCATTGCGTGACATGGGTGCTGGATAAAACATGCTTGCACTCAGCTGAGCACGTTCCTGCAATCTCAGCACTTGGGAGGCTGAAGTGAGAGGATCTCTGGGAGTTCAAGGCCAACCTGGCCTACATAGCAAGACCAGGCCAGATAGCTCAGGGGACTAAGCACCTGTTTTGGCAATCGCAGGCAGGTTCGATCCCTGGTCCCGCATGCCGTACCAGCCCTGCCCCCAGGGCACTCCGTGCCAGTGATCCAGCCAAGCTTTGGTGGTGCACACCTATAATCCTCAGCACTGGGGAGGCTGAAAACAGGAGGATCACCGTAAGTCTGAGCTGTGTGGTGAGACCCTGTACCACATACGTAAAATGAGGAAGGGAAAGAGGAGGAGGAGGAGGAAGAGGAAAAGAAGATGGTGTCTGCTTCTGTGTGCCAAACAAGCCCCATGTGGACGTGGACATTTGGGGGTCATTGCAGTGTTTCCCAAAACTCCTCCATGACCAGCTTCCTGATAATGGAATTGCTTATTTATTTTTTTAAGAATTATTTTAGGGGCCCGGGGGGATGGCTCAGTGGTCTAAAGCGCCTGCTTGGGAAAGCTTGGGCGCTTCAGGGACCGAGGTTTGATCCCCGGCACCACATGCTGTGCCAGCCCTGCCCTCAGGGTGGGCTGAGTCGGCCATAAAAATGAGTGAATAAACAAACAAAGGTTCTAAAACAAGAAAAAAATAAAATAAAATAAAATTCTAAAAAAAAAAAAAAAGAATTATTTTATTTTATTTTATTTTATTGTTTCAGAACTTTTTTTGAGCTGGGCGTGGTGGCACATGCCTGTAATCCCAGCACTCGGGAGGCTGAGGCAGGAGGATTGGTGCAAGTTCAAGACCAGCCTGGGCTACAAAAGTGAGCTCAAGGCTAGCCTGAACTGCATAGCAAGACCCTGTCTCAAAAAGACAAAAGAACTTTATTTTTTCTTGTTTCAGAACTTTTGTTTGTTTATTTATTTATTTTCATGGCCTGGCTCAGCCCGCCCTCAGGGCAGGGCTGGCTCAGCATGTGGTGCTGGGGATCGAACCTCAGTCCCTGCAGCCGCCTAAGCTTTCCTAAGCAGGTGCTTTAGACCACTGAGCCATCCTGCCAGCCCCTTATTTATTTATTTATTTATTTATTTATTGTCTTTTTGAGACAGGGTCTCGCTATGCAGTTCAGGCTGGCCTTGAGCTCACTTTTGTAGCCCAGGCTGGTGTTGAACTCACGCTGATCCTCCTGCCTCAGCCTCCCGAGTGCTGGGATTACAGGCGTGTGCCACCACGCCTGGTTCTGGAATTGCGTATTCATAAGGCTCAAATTTAAACAGCACGTGGAGACTGCAGGGAGAGCGGCCCCCCTTTCCTGCCATAGTCCATTGTTTTCTCATTTTATTGTTAACACCACCGTTTCCTTCAGCTTTGGAATCCATGAGCACTTCACAGTTTAGCTCCCACCTGTGGAAGGGAAACCCCGCGGAGGCAGAGCATCTATTCTTCCACCTGACCAGGGGCAGAGCCAAGCCTGCGTGAGGGTGCGTGATTAGCCCACAGCAGCCTCAAGGTCGCCGCCCGCAAAAAGACAGGCTGCTCCTGCTCCGGCCCTCTCCCTTGTGGATCTGGGTGTGGCAGTAACAAGAAACAGCACGGAGGCAGCCAGTGGGCGTCTCCCCAACACCGGGACCCTGTGGGACCCTGCGGCACACTCCACAGAGATAATAAAGGACCCTGGCCACCCTAACCTCTGCCCCACTGCCTCCATGGCTGCTTTCTTGAGTGCTCCTGCTCACCCAGCTCCTTCAGCCTCTGGCTCCAAGTGCCTGCAGGGGCCAGGCTGTCTCCTTCTTATTTGTTTGTTTATTTTTTAAAGCTTGCTTGCTTTGTTATGTTGTGGTGGCCTCAGCCTGCTCTGGGGGTGGGGCTGGCGCAGCATGTGGTGCCAGGGATCGAACCGCGGTCCCAGTGGTTGCTTAAGCTTGCCTAAGCAGGCACCTTACACCGCTAAGCCATCTCACCGGCCAATCTCCTTGTTGTTGTTGTTGTTTTTGTTTTGCATCACGAGGGACCTTTGTCCAGGATGTCACCCAAAGTCTTGGCGAGTTCCTGGATGCACAGATGCCGTCATGTCCTTCATGTGGACTCCAGAGTCTCAGCAGGACCAGGCTGGCTCTTCCCAGGGCCAGGGCAGCGTCTGGGGTGGGCGACCTGTGGCTTGACTGCCCTGACGTCTTTCCACGTATGTGGCTTTGGACAAGAGGGGCAACCCGCTGTGCCCCAGTCCTCTCCGGAGCAAGAGAGAAGCTTCCAGTTTGGGGATCTTCGTGAGGAGGATATGGATGAGACAGGAAAGGTGCCAGGCCCAAGATGGACATTCAAGAAACAAGCTCGGAGGCTCTGTCTGGGAGCCCTGGGGACGCTCCCTTCCCTGTACCTGTGCAGAAATGCGGGTGTGAATCACACCCAGCCTCTCCTGCTCCCAGCAGTCTGCAGCTCCCGACTGACAAGAGCTGTCAGTTCCCCTGCTCCAGGCACACTGAAGCCCACTTTCAAACTGAAATTGTGTGTGAGATTCTGCTAAGCCCTCACCACACTGAGGAAGCCCACTTAACACTGCCACAAAAGTCTATGCCCATTTTTATCACCCTCTGTCTCAAATGACTTTACAATTAATTTCTTGGAGACGTTTTTAAAATTACACAATTAGGGGCCCGGCGGGATGGCTCAGTGGTCTAAAGCGCCTGCTTGGGGAAGCTTGGGCGGCTTCAGGGACCGCGGTTCGATCCCCAGCACCACATGCTGCGCCAGCCCTGCCCTTGGGGAGGGCTGAGCCGGCCATGAAAATGAGTGAATAAACAAACAAAGGTTCTGAAACAATAAATAAATAAATAAATAAATAAAAAATAATAAATAAATAAATAAAATTACACAATTACCTACAAGGACACTGAATTGTTTAATACATTTTTCATAAAAGCTTGACATGAGACAAGCCCCTCTGAATCCAAGTTTCTTTCTTTTTCTTGTTTCAGAACTTTGCTTGTTTATTTATTTATTCCTATGGCCGGCTCAGCCTGCCCTGAGGGCAGGGCTGGCGCAGCATGTGGTGCCAGGGATCGAACCACGGTCCCTGCAGCCGCCTGCAGGCGCTTTAGACCACTGAGCCATCCTGCCAGGCCCCTGAATCAAGGTTTCTATGGAAAAATAGACTTCCGATTTCCAGATAAATCATTTAAAAGTGAGCCTTCTGAGCATTTTCCATGTAAGAAATTCTAATTAAATCACTCTCAGCGCAGTCTTTTTTAATAATCTGGCTGCCCTGAGATGCTTTCTCATCATGTCAGGGTGGGGTAGGTCCGAGCAGCTGCAGTGGACAGTGAGGCCATCCTGTGGGGCACACACACCCCTGGGGGATGTCTCAGCCCAGTCAGGCTCCAGCAGGTGGTGGGAAACCCTCCTGATGTTCAAACTGAACATTTAAACAGCAACAAATTAAAAAACAAAAAGAAACAAAGGCCTTGACCGGAAGTGGGGACTCCCCATACAAAAGGAGGAAGTGTGGACACAATCAGAAGTGAGCTTCTCAGGGAGGAGGAAGCAGGGGCTGCGCTGTGTTGACAGCAAGCCAAGGAAACAAACGCCCGACATACAGGGAAGTCCCAGCGGCCTCTGGGCCACGCAGGGGCGGCGCCCTCACCGCTGGGGTAACAGTGCCAGGCCTGACTGGTCTGAAGGCCAGTCCCAGCCCCGCATGTGTTCCTGAGGCATGCAAGAAGGCAGGCACGGGTGGGTTGGAGCTGAGGTGGCCGTCCCTGAGTGACATCACAGAGATCTCGGGGCTGGGAGGACCGCGCTCCGCCTACCTCAGCTACTTCCTAGCTCTGTCACCTGCACCAAGGGCTTCCTCTGGACAGGCTTCTGTTCTGGGAAGGGACACAGGCACCCAGGGGATCGAAGCCTGGCCGCTGTGCTCTGCTAAGGCAGGTGCTAAACCTTCTTTTTTAGCAGAACTAGGGATTGAACTCAGGTCCTTGCGCTTGCTTGGCAAGTGCTTATTCTGAGCTATCTTCCCAGCCTACAGGTGCTAAAACTGTTAATCTGACTATAAAATTAAAGTTTGGTCCCTCGAGAGGCCATGATAAAGATATACGGTAAGCAGTAAGGCAGGGAAAGGTTTGTCCGAAGCACATAACTGGCCAAAGGTCATTGTGCAGAGTGGCTCCCAGGTGGGGTGCTTCTAGAGGAGGTGGCTAGGTTCTTTTTGTCCTGAACAAAGGATTGGTTGAGACAAGAGCAAAGGGTTTTACATTTAAAAAAAAAAAAAAATTTATTATTATTTTTTTCTTGTTTCAGAACCTTTGTTTATTTACTTATTTTTATGGCCAGCTCAGCCTCCCACGAGGGCAGGACTGGCGCAGCATGTGGTGCCGGGGGATCGGACCGCGGTCCCTGCAGCTGCCCAAACCTTCCTAAGCAGGCGCTTTAGACCACTGAGCCATCCTGCCGGGCCCCAGGTTTTACATTTGTTAACGATAAGGAAAGAAATGTGCTCCGCAGAAAAAGTTCAGGCCAATCAGTAGTAGAAAAAGAAGAGCACGGTACAGAGTGCGGACGGCCCACTGTGTAAGGGAACAGTAGCTAAGAGCTCAGAGGCGGCCACTCCCGCCACGTGCTGACATCAGCTCTAGCCCATCCAATCAGAATCCTGCTCGAGTTCCTGCGAGAACTGAAGAGTACACTCTCTGGTTGTATCTAGGTGCCTGGCTTCCAGCTCATTCCTGATCTCTGTTATTGGCAGGTTATGTACATTTGCTCAGCCCATTTTTGCCTGCCCTAAGCTCCTTCAGAATGAATTTTAAATTCTTATAAATGCATTGTGACTTATCAGGAAGGCACACTCATATATGTATAGACATGATTTTTTTTTTTATGTATTTTTTTCTTGTTTCTGAAGCTTTATTTGTTTATTCACTCACTTTTATGGCTGGCTCAGCCCGCCCCGAGGGCAGGGCTGGCGCAGCATGTGGTGCCGGGGATTGAACCGCGGTCCCTGAAGCCGCCCAAGCTTTCCCAAGCGGGCGCTTTAGACCACTGAGCCATCCCGCCGGGCCCCTGTATAGACATGATATATGTAGATGTGTGGATACCCATATATTTGTGTATAGACATACATATGCTCATGTTCATATGTATAATATATGTCATGCCATCGGATCTAACCATGGAGAGTCATCATACAAGGAGAAAGCATAAGTAATAAACATGTGATGATGTACACAGTATTAAAAGTCAGATAAATATGGATTGCAAACGCATCAATCAATCAATATATATATATATTTTTTATTTATTTATTTATTTATTTATTTATTTATTTTTGTCTTTTTGAGACAGGGTCTCGCTATGCAGTTTAGGCTGGCCTTGAGCTCACTTTTGTAGCTCAGGCTGGTCTCAAACTCGCACCAATCCTCCTGCCTCAGCCTCCCGAGTGCTGGGATTAATATATTTTATTTTACACTGCCCAGATTGGTGAAATTAAAGTCTTGAGGGGCCCGGCAGGATGGCTCAGTGGTCTAAAGCACCTGCTTAGGAAAGCTTAGGCGGCTGCAGGGACCGCGGTTCGATCCCCGGCACCACATGCTGCGCCAGCCCTGCCCTCAGGGCAGGCTGAGCTGGTCATAAAAATAAATAAATAAATAAATAATTAAATAATTAAAAATAAATAAATAAATAAATAAACAAACAAAAGTTCTGAAACAAGAAAAAAAAACAAAAAGGTCTTGAGGCAGGAGATTAGGGCATGGCAAGCCATGTCCAGGCCACTGGGCATGACCCGGCAACCGCAGAGAGCTGTCGAATCTGGGCCATTCGGGACTGAGAAACTGGGGGTGGCTGTCAGAGCTTGGCCAATGGACAGTGTGACCTGTCTGTCACCAGGCTGTCAACTGTCCCGAAGATGTACGCCGCAGCTTCAGAGTCCTGCATGGGACAGCCTGGATGTGACAGCAGCAGGCATAAAAGAAAGACATCTTGGACCTCTTCTTTTTTTTTTTTTTTTTTTTTGGCGGGATGGGGCTTCAAACTCACAACTTTGCACTTGCCAGCTATCTCCCCAGCCCCTTCGCCACTGGCCTCTTGTTCTCTTCCTCTTCTTTTATTCAGCAAGCATTAAGCTGCTCTATTCATCCGGTCTCCATCTCTTTTCTTGAACAGGACAAGAGCCTGGAGCCGCTGGACACCACACCGTCCACCGACAGTCAGATGATGAAGAGAAGCAGGGTTGCCGCTTGCAGGCCCCGCAGACCCAGGCATGGGGCGGGTGGAAGGCCCTGGATGGTCCTGCCAATGCTCATGAGGTTATTAAAGGCTAGAGTTCAGGCCCACTGACCAGGTTCCCGCTGCCTTAGACACAGCCCTCTGAGTGAACATTAATAGAAGCAACACCACCATCGATTCAAACTCATGAAGCTTGCTTCAGTCCCTGGATTCCTAATGATCTCCCCAGAGACTAACCACTCCCCGAAACAATGTAGTGATTATTATTTAAAAAATTTTTTTTTTCTTTTTGAGACAGGGTCTCGCTATGCAGTTCAGGCTGGTCTTGAGGTCACTTTTGTAGCCTAGGCTGGTCTTGAACTCACACCAATCCTCCTGCCTCAGCCTCCCAAGTGCTGGGACTACAGGCATACACCATCACACCTGGCTACCTAACATTTTTTATTTTTTTAAACTTTATTTATGTTATGGCTGGCTCAGCCTGCCCTGGGAGTGGGGCCTGGGATTGAACCAAGGTCCTTGCTGTTGCCTAAGCAGCGCTTTAGACCACTGAGCTATCTTGCTGTCCCTTACTTAACAATTTTAAATAAACAACATGTGTAGAGTTAATTGGACGGATGACCCACGGAAGGGCAGTGTCTGTTCTGGGCCCCGAGTGACCTGGTCTCCTGGACATGCAGGGCGGGGCTCTGTACTTGGAGGTCAAATTACTTCCAAGGGGTGGAACATGGGCTCCACGTGTCCCTTGCAGTCAGGAGGCCCTGCACAGGGGTGGCGCTCTCCGGCACGCAGGGATGCCAGCAAGTGTAGGGGAGCAGACCCAAGAGAGCTCAGAGTCGCCTGCTCTGTGCCTGAGGTGGTGATGGAGGGGACAAAGGCAGCTCTCCACCGGCCTAGCGAGCCTTGGCCTTGAGCGAATCCCCTCAGACCCTGGAGCAAACAGACCCTTCTCTTAGGAGACCCCTTGCTGCTATCCTGGGGTGCAGTGGTAGTGCAGGCTCCCTGAGCTGGGGGGCAGGCTCAGCCACCCACGTTGTCATGCCTCTGCTGCCTGGGGCAGGGGCTGCCCCTTGAGCCTCAGTTTCCAGCCTAGGACAACCTGATGCTAAGAATGTGGCCCTCCGAGTGCTGGGGAGACTCCCGGCTTGCTGGAATGTGGCCCCGACTCCCTTTGAAGTTGCCTGGTATCCATCCTGTTTATCTTCTGTTCTCACAGCTTGGTGCCTGGAGATGTCTCTCTCCTCTCTCCTGACCCCTAGGTTGGGGTTAAGGGGTGAACACATTCCTCCCCAGCTTCTCTGCGTACCTTGCATTCCTTCTCCGAAGCCCCTGCTCTTGAAAAGGACATAAATATCACCCTTGTGAGAGTACCCAGGGAGAGCGGAGGCGGGGTCTAGGAATACATAGGCTAGATAAATAAACAGGTAGGTAAAGCCAACAGCACGAACACTGATAGTCTTGGAAGCATTCTGAACATCTTTTATCACCCACTGAAGACTGAGGACCTTTGGCACAGTTGATCCTGTCACCAGACTGATCCCAGGAGTCTCTGAAGGAGGAGACGGGACCTCAGCCCACTTTACCCATGGATGGAGCCCTGCGCCCAAGAGGCCAGAGCTGCGTGCACCGTGCACCGGGTCAGGGAGAGGCCTGGAAAGCGCAAGGCAGAGTCAGAGCGCTCACTACTCAGGCTAATAGACAGAAAACAGGGCACAGGCCCCAGGAGCCCGCTGTCTACGCCTGCAGCTGGGGCTTCTTATGTAGCCTTATGCAGGGAGCCCCGAGGCATGTGTGTGTCTGCAGCAAAGAAAGCAAAGCTCGTCTAGGCCTGACAGGCAGGCAGGAAGTGACCATGCTGAGGCAGAGCGAGAGCCCAGCCTCGGTATCCCTAAGACTGGGGAAGTTGGGAACGAATAATCTAGGAGGGGGGAAACTGTGTTGTAATTTTTATTTTTATTTATTTATTATTATTATTATTATTTGGTGAGACTGGGGTTCAAACTCACAACCTTTTGCTTCCTAGGTAGGCACTTGTGCCACGGAGCTAACTCCCTGGCCCCTGTACTGCTGTGTTTATTTTTTACATTTATTTATTTATTTTGCAGGACCGGGGATTGAACTCAGGTCCTTGCATTTGCCAGGCAAGCGCTTAATCTACTGAGCTATCTCCTCAGCCCTATTTACGTATGTATGTATGTATGTATGTATGCATTTATTTATTTATTTTTGTATTATGGCTGGCTCAGCCTGCCCTGGGGGTGGGGCTGGAGCAGCATGTGGCGCCAGGAATTGAACCACGGTCCCTAAGCAGGCACTTTAGACTGCTGAACCATCTTGCCAGACCTATTTATTTATTTATTTATTTTTAATTTTCTTTTTCCTATTATGGCCAGTTCAGCCTGCCCTGGGGTTGGGGCTGGTGCAGCATGTGGTGCCGGGGATCAAACCGCAGTTCTTGAGGTTGCCTGAGCTTTCCTAAGCAGGCGCTTTAGACTGCTGGACCATCTCACAGGCCCAAAACTCAAGGTGCTGTGTGTGTGTGTGTGTGTGTGTGTGTGTGTGTGTAACCATGGATTGAGCTCAGGCTGTTGTGCTTTTTTTTTTTGCGAGACCAGGGTTCGAACTCATGACCTTGCACTCGCCCGGCTTTTGCCACGGTGCTATCTCCCCAGCCCCAGGGCAAGCACACTTATTCTACTGAGCTATGTCCACAGCCCTGCAGTTTTTAGATATCAGCTTAAATTTCCAGTTTTGCTTGGCTTCTCCCTGCCAACCATTACGTCCTCCACCGCAATCAGTGCTGCTCTTGTGAGGCAGCTCACGCCGTTGCCGAGCAGAGCCTCCCAGAAGCGCCGGGTAGAAGTCGGTCCACCGCATCTTGGGTGAAAATTTTTTCCAAACCTCAGAATGTCCTTAGTGAAGACCAGATTTTGGCTGCAGAAATGCGGTTGATTCCATCACCAGGACAATGAAAAGGCTGAGGTCACACCTGTGATTTCCCTGGTGCCTCCGTCAGGCCGCACCCCCAGCGAGTAACCAGCGTGACCTGAAAGGTTGAAGTTCTTGCAACCATGAGTGGCTTAAAACCCACTTTTTTTTTCCTCTAAGACTTTCCCTTGTGTTCTACACAAATTGCACTGTTCAGCCTTACGTGAGGCTTTACCTTGAAGGTCTAGAACAAAACTGAAGAAGAGAATAACAATGTTTTAATTCACCGGGCCAGCAAAGTGAACACATCAAGAATCACTTTGGGAGCCGGGTGTGGCGGCTCATGCCTGTAATCCCAGCACTCTGGAGGCTGAGGCGGGAGGATCAGTGCGAGTTCGAGACCAGCCTGGGCTACAAAAGTGAGCTCAAGGCCAGCCTGAACTGCATAGCGAGACCCTGTCTCAAAAAGACAAAAAAGGGCCCAGCAGGATGGCTCAGTGGTCTAAAGCGCCTGCTTGGGAAAGCTTGGGTGGCTTCAGGGACCATGGTTTGATCCTGGGCACCACATGCTGCGCCAGCCCTGTCCTTGGGGTGGGCTGAGCCGGCCATAAAAATGAGTGAATAAACAAACAAAGGCTCTGAAACAAGAAAAAAATAAGTAAATAAAATTAAAAAAAAAAAAGAAAAGAATCACTTTGGGTTCTCTGGAAGTCTGGGCTCCCTGGCCAGCCCTGGAAGGCATTCTTTGTTTTTGTTTTCTTTTGTGTTTTAAATATTTTTATTTTATTTTATTTATTTATTTTCTTTCTTTCTTTCTTTTCTTGTTTCAGAACCTTTGTTTATTCACTCATTTTTATGGCTGGTTCAGCCTGTCCCGAGGGCAGGGCTGGCGCAGCATGTGGTGCCGGGGATCATATCGCGGTCCCAGAAGCTGCCCAAGCTTTTCCAAGCAGGCGCTTTAGACCACTGTGCCATCCTGCTGGGCCCCTGGAAGGTATTCTTTGGTAAGCTTTATTTTCAGGGTGCCACGATTGTCCCCTGGGAAGGGAGATATGGGGAAATTTAAGCCCTGTAGACGAAAACTTTTCCTCAGCTGTAATGGCCACTCTCCGGTCTTTCTCAAGTGAGTGAGCTGGGGATACAAGGTGTCCTCACGAAACACCGTGAAAGTTTACATACTTATCCAGTAAAAGGGACTCCCTAGAATATACCCTCTTACATCAAATATTTATCCTGTTGCTCTTGCCACTATCTGAAGCAGTCTTGGAAATCCTTTTTAGTGTCCTTGTGAGGTCTGATCAAAAATACAGTGAGCTCTTCCAGTGGAAACGTGGAAGCTGAAAACGTGGCGCTGTGTACTTGCCCACTGTACTCAGCAGATCTAGCCCCGGGCAACTTCTGGCTCCTGCCCAAAGCCACAGTGACTGTGCAAGGGGCTGGGGAGAGAGCTCTATGGCACAAGCGCCTGTCTGGCAAGTGCAAGGTTGTGAGTTCGAACCCTGGTACTGCAAAAAAAAAAAAAAGTGGCTGTGCAAGGATAATGACACAAGTGGGTCCAGGATGTCGAGGCAGCCAAGACAGAGCAACAAAAGACCCCCAAGGAAAAGGGCCTGAGACCCTTGGAGGTATTGGAGCCTGTGGCACTCGCTCGCGGAGCGTGCTGGCCATCTGCACGCTCTGGGGCTCTCAGAGAAGATGGATCCAGAACTGATGATGGGCTGCGGGACTTGGGGTCTCTGCGCATCTCTGGGAAGTTCACAGGGGCTGCTAGCTCTCAGGACTTTGGGGAACAGAGTTTGGGGGTCAACAGACCACCTCAGAGCTGAACCCTAGACCAACTTTTTAAAAAATGGATTTGATACAAGGTCTCACTATGCAGTTGAACTCAGAGTGATCCTCCTTGTTTTCAGCCTCCCTGGTGCACAGCAGCCGGCTCAGCACACCCAGGGCAGGGGCTGGTGTGACATGTGGTGCTGGGGATCGAACCCTGGTCCCTGCCTAAGCAGGCACTTAGTCCACTGAGCTATTTCATTGGTTCAAACCCTGGGCCAACTTTGATTCTAAGTGAATGGATGGGCCGGCAAGAAGAAAGCTAAGAAGAGATCTCTGTTTATGCACGACCATACCTACCTCTCTGTCCTGGTAGTTGGAGCAGGCTCTCCCTAGAGGTAGATGGGGAGGCCTGGAGCCCTTCGAGTCATTTTCCTTGTGACCAACCTTGAAGAAAGCTGCCAAGAGACTTTTCGCATTGAGGTCATATTATTTGGGGGAAGAGAAGAAGCCTACAGTCAGTGCTGGAAGTTTCACACTAAGAAGGAAAGGCGAGGGAAGTGACACCCATAAAAATTACATGAATGAGCCAGGCGTGGTGGCGCATGCCTGTAATCCCAGCACTCGGGAGGCTGAGGCAGGAGGATCGCTGTGAGTTCGAGACCAGCCTGGGCTACAAAAGTGAGCTCAAGGCCAGCCTGAACTGCATAGTGAGACCCTGTCTCAAAAAGACAAAAAAAAAAAAAATTACATAAATGGGCCAGGGACAGCTCCAGCATAAGCGCCTGCCCGGCAAGCACAAGGTTGTGAGATCAATCCCTGGTACAATAAGCAAACAAACAAACATAACAACAACAACAAAAAAATCACACTAACTTTTTTTTAAAGAATTTTTTATTTTATTTTCTTGTTTCAGAACTTTTGTTTGTTTGTTTATTTATTTTTATGGCCAGCTCAGCCTGCCCTGAGGGCAGGGCTGGCGCAACATGTGGTGCCGGGGATCGAACCGTGGTCCCAGCAGCCGCCTAAGCTTTCCTAAGCAGGTGCTTTAGAACAATGAGCCATCCTGCCGGGCCCTAAAGCTCCTCTTTTTAAGGAAGGCGGGGCACATTGCAGAAGACTAGAAGGAGGGGCTGAGGAGATAGCTCTCCATGGCACAAGTACCTGCCTGACAAGTGCAAGGTTGTGAGTTTAAACCCTGGTCCTTCCAAAAACAAAAGAGACTAGAAGGAGACTGGCTCATGGCCTCCTGGAGGATGGGAGTGGTGCCCCTGGCTCCAGGCAGGGCCAGGGTCGCTCCGGGTGCAGCATTGGCTCAGTGCCTGGCTTCTTGGTACCTGGTCCGAGCCTGCGCCTAGGCCGAGGCTGACTTCCCTCATCGCCTCTCCAGGGTCACTCACAGAGGTGGGGGCTTTGGAGGGAGAGGCAGGACGGGGCCACCTGCAACGCCGCCACAGCAGCGGAAAGGTGTGGCAGGGCTCTGCCTTGGAAACAGAGAGAGAGAGAGAGAGAGAGAGAGAGGCTGAACAGCAACAGGGACAGATGGGAAGTGATCAGTGTCATCAATGGATTAATTAGCACGGTACGTTGGACCCCTGTCAAATGGAGGGCTGCCAGAATGTCACCACAATATCGCACAGCTGACGAGGTAAGTGATTTAGCGGGCTCGCCAAGCTTGCCAGCACGGCGGACATGAGCGCCTCATGTGCTTCCTTAATCCCTATCCACTTATCTCCGGAATGGTTGAATTTGGAAGCAGAATAAAATTCTAGAAAGAAACACAGCTAGAGTCACAAGCCGCGGGCTTTGCAAGACCAATGCAGGGGCCGACCAAATGGCTCAGCAGGTTCAAGTGCCTGCAAGAAGCCTCAGGAGGTTCAATCCCTGGCCTGCCCTGCTGGCTCAGGGTGAGGCTGGGCGTGGTGGCGAGTGCCTGTAATCCCAGCTCTTGGTAGGCTATAAACAGGCGGATCCCTAGGAGTCCGATCTTGTAGGGCAACCTTGGATGCTCTGTAGAACCTTCCCTAAAATAAAAAAAAAAAAGAAGACAAGACAAGAGCAGGGGCTGGGGAGATAGCTCCATGGCACAAGTGCCTGTCTGGCAAGTGCAAGGTCATGAGTTTGAACCCCAGTCCCACACACACACACAAAAAGTCCGGCATGCACCGTGTTATGTCAAAACCACAACAGAACAGTGAGCAGAGAAGACAGAAACAACCGTGACGAGAAGGCTGGGATCACAGGTTTCACTCATAGGAGCAGGGCGCTACTACCGTGCGATGACTTCAAAAGGCCTTGGGGGCCCGGCAGGATGGCTCAGTGGTCTAAAGCATGGCTGCTTAGGAAAGCTTAGGTGGCTTCAGGGACCGCGGTTCCATCCCCGGCACCACATGCTGTGCCAGCCCTGCCCTCAGGGCAGGCTGAGCCGGCCATAAAAATAAACAAACAAAAGTTCTGAAACAAGAGAAAAAATTTTAAAAAATTAAAAAAAAAAAAAGGCCTTGCTTGCTAGGCAGGGTGGGGTACAGCTGTAATCCCTGCACTGGGCAGGCTGAGGTAGGAGGATCACTGAGAGTTCAAGCTATGAATCTCAGCTACAGAAGGAAAACCTGGCTCAAAAATAAATAAATAAATAAATAAATAAATAAATAAATAAATAAATGTAGAATAGAATAAATAAAAGATAAAAGGCTTGGTTTCCTGCTGATCCGAAGTACCGGGTGTGTCTCGACACAATGCACCCAGGCTGCCTGTGGTTTTCTGTGTGGCTGCAGGAGGTCACCGCATCTGCAGTCACCATGGAGACAGGATCTCAAAGCGCAGAGCAGCAGAATCAGTGAAGGTGTGGGTTAGACACAGGGTCTCACTGTGCAGTTCAGGCTGGCCTTGAGCTCACTTTTGTAGCCCAGGCTGGCCTCGAACTCGCACCAATCCTCCTGCCTCAGCCTCCCGAGTGCTGGGATTACAGGCGTGAGCCACCACGCCCGGCTTACTTTAGCACTGTTGAGCCTTAGATGTTTTCTAAACCAGAGCAGAAGGTGCCCGCCCTGATAAGGTCTGCACCTGGCATCCGCGGCCACCACCCGCCTGCTGTGCGGCTCTGCCCTCAGACGCTGCTTCTCTCTAACCTCCCCTGAGCCACGTCTCTGGTGAGAAGGACACACAGGCTAGTGAGCCTCACCCGTGGCACGAAAACATCTCTGCTCCGTGAAACAACCCTTAGCACTTTGTCTTCTGCTTCACCACTACCTTCTGGAGATCCTGTGGCATCTAGAAAAGGCTGTTGTTTCCCCTGAACAAACATGATTTGTCATAAAACAGCCTACAAGCTGGGTGGAGTGGTGCCTGACTGTAATCCCAGGTCTTGGGAGGCTGAGGCAGGAAGAGTCACCAGGAATTAGAGGCCCGCCTTGGCTACATAGTGAGTTTAAGGCCAGCCTGAACCAGATAGTCAGGTTGTTTCAAAATGCTCACAAACAACAGTGAAAACCCTTAAATAGGGACCAGCCAGATAGCTCAGTGCACTAAAGCACCTGCTTAGGCAGAGCACAGAGGCTGGGGTTGAATCCCACTTGCCCTGCTGCCCCACCCCTGGGGCTCACTGAGATGGTAATTGAGACTAGGTGTGGCGGCGCGCACCTATAAATCCCAGAGCTTGGGAAGCTGAAAACAGGAGGATCCCGAGCTTGTATTTGCTGCGGGCCTTTGTGCAGGGGTCAGGCAGGCACCAGGCATGTAGGGCTGTGTTGGAGTCCCTTCCTGGTTCTCATCTCAGTCTAAGAAGTCTAAACTTACAATCCTAAAACCACATTATTGGAATCGCACCAAGTTAATTCCAATCTACAATTCCCGTGCAACCCACGGCAATAATGAGGACACTAGGACATATATATAATTACCAGGGAGCCAAGGGGCCCTAAGTCTAGCCATGAAGATGGCTACCGAAACCAAGAGAGCCACCCAGGGCTGCACTGGGGTTTTATTCATTGGAGAAGGGGGCGCGGCTTGGGAAAGGGAACTGTGGGATGGAGGTGAGCACTGAAGGGAATTGTGGGAAGAAGGTGAGCACTGTGAGCTGGGCTAGGTAGGAGGCCTGCATTCACCTCTGCCATATTCAGAGATATGCAAAGGAAGTAATTTGCATTATGCTATTGAGGTGGTATCTAATATTTTGGGGGTCTGGTGCTTCAGCTCTGACGTGTAATCTTTCAAGCCCCAGGAAGTCACAGCCTCTATCTTGAGGCTCGATCTCAGGTGACAACGTGGAGCATTGGCTCTTCGTCCTATTGTCAGGGAAACACGCGTGCCATCTTTAGAAATTACCACCAGCACCTCGGCTAGACCAATACACACTGCTTAAGGCCACTTGAGAGGATGATGAGAAGTCCTAGCCAGCTCTGTACATTTCAATACGAGGGAATAGGGTCAGGCTCAGTCAAAATGGAGGCAGTTGCTCTGCTTTCTAGGAGAGCTGCTCAGGCGGTCTCCACAGAGCTGCAGCTGTGGGAGGTGACGGCATAGAAGATGAGGAGAACATGGGTGTCGTTTGCTGGAGGATGGTTGTTACAGTCCTGGCCTGGCTGAGCCCCTGGGGGAAGGGTATTGCTAGAGGGTCAGAAGCTGAGCCAGGGCCAAAGCAGAGCCAGGCCAGGGGACGGGTCCCAGGAACTGGAGGGCCTTGGGCTTTGCTATGTGTGCTTGTCCTACCCACTGCCCTACTTCAGCTCGGCAACAACCAGTGAGTGTGAGGGACTTTCTGGGTCACACAGGCGCCGTGTTCACACAGTGACATCAGATGAAGATTAAAGCTGGCACTGCCACCACCCACGCGCAGCCAACAGGATGTAACCTCTGTCTACATCTGTCCTACCCATCCTCCCCATCCCCACAGCAAGGCCATGAAAGAGAACCTGTTTGGGTGAATACTTCTGCTCATTTCTCTGTGTGGGTGGTGCCAAGGTGCTAAGATCACTTTCTCAAAGGGAAAGGCTGGGGGCTGGCGGGATGGCTCAGTGGTCTAAAGTGCCTGCTTAGGAAAGCTTAGGCGGCGGCAGGGACCGCAGTTCGATCTCCGGCACCACATGCTGTGCCAGCCCCGCCCTCAGGGCAGGCTGAGCCGGCCATAATAAAATAAATAAATAAATAAAGTTTAAAAAAAAAAAATAGCTCAGCAGGTTAAAGCACCTGCAAGCAGGCCCAAGGGCCCTGGAGTTTGATCCCTGGGCCTGCCATGCTGGTCCCACCCCCCAGGGATAGACTAGGAGTGGCAGCACGCCTTTAATCCCAGCTCTTGGGAGGCTACAAACAGGTGGATCACTACAAGTCCAATTTAGTAGTGAGATCTTAAACACCCTGTAGACCCTTCCCTGAAGAAAAAAAAAAAAAAAAAGGAAAGATTAAGATGTGAAAGGGGGAAACGGAGTTGTCAGGCTGGAGACAGCCGTACACGAGCTCTCGTCGTTGTGACGTAAATGCTGGGCTCTTCTGCAGACACTTAAAAAGATGTTTTTGGTGCATCATTTCACAAAGTAACTGTGCTTCTGGTTGTATAAAAATGTGTGGAGTCGAGCCAGGCGTGGTGTGGCACCCCTGTAGTCCTCGCACTTGGGAGGCTGAGGCAAGAGGATCAACGTGAGATCAAAACCAGCCTGGGCTGCAAAAGTGAGTTTAAGGTCAGTTTGAGCTTCATGATGAAGTTCCAAAAAGGCAAAAAAAAAAAAAAGAAAAGAAAAGGCTGGCGAGTAGCCCTGTGGCAGACTAAGTGCCTGTTTAAGACCAACACAGGGACCTGCAGTCAGCACATATTGTGCCAGCCCTGCTCTCAGGTGCCCTGAGCAGGCGACCAAGTCTGGGCGTAGGGGCACACACCTATAAACCCAGCATGGGGGCATGGGCTCTGAGGCAAGAGTATCGGAGGATCAGTGTGAGTTCAAGGCCGTCCTGAACTGCATAGCGAGACCTTGTCTCAAAAAGACAAAAAAAAAAAAGAAAGAAAAAGCATTCAGAGTCAGGCCAGCAAGACAGTTCAGTGGACTAAATGTAAGTGCCTGCTTTGGCAGGCACAGGGACCACAGGTTTCCGGTTCTACATGCTGCACCGGCCCCACCCCAGAGGGCATGCTGAGATTAACTTTTTTTTGTTGTTTTTTTGCAAGACCGGCATTCAAACTCATGACCTTGCACTTGCCAGTCAGGCACTTGTGCCACAGAGCTATCTCCCCAGCCCCCATGCTGAGATTTAAACTGGGCATAACAGTGCATGCTTGTAATCCCAGCACTTGGGGAGGCTTAAAACAGGAAGATCACTATGAATCTGGGCTACATATTGAGATCCTGTACCAAATACATAAATGGAAAAAACAAAGGCAGGGCTCAGAGTGATTTTTCCACAGTCCTGTGTATACAGCTGTGGCATCTGGGGCCCAAACAGAGCCAGACCACGGGACGAGGGCGCTGCGAGGGAGGACGGCTCTCGTCATGTCCAGGAAGGGGTGCTTCCAGAATTCCATCAAGTGGGGCCAGCAGTGACTGTAACTGTGCTACTAGCAGGCAAGCGTCCCAACGAGGAGGGGTATCGTAAAGCCACTTACAGTGGGAAAGAGCAGCGAAGCCCAAAGGAGACCATTAGGAGGAGGACCTGTCACGGCCTGGCTATGTATTAGAGTGTCAGGCGCCCAGGGACTCTGTGGCAACTTTAGGCCATGGGGAGAACTACACGTACCCTGTCAGTACTGCATAGGCTGCTTACAAAAAAGAAGAGAAAACAAATAGATAAAAAGCTATTAAAAAAAAAAAAAAAAAAAGGAGCCAGGCGTGGTAGCTCACATCTGTAATCCCAGCACTCGGGAGGCTGAGGCAGGAGGATTGGTGCAAGTTTGAGACCAGCCTGTGCTACAAAAGTGAGCTCAAGGCCAGCCTCAACTGCATAGCGAGACCCTGTCTCAAAAAGACAAAAAAAAAAAAGCATTAAAGCCGGGCATGGTGGTGCACGCCTGTAATCCCAGCACTTGGGAGGCTGAGGCAGGGGGATCGGTGAACATTCGAGACCAGCCTGGGCTACAAAAGTGAGCTCAAGCCCAGCCTAAACCTGCATAGCGAGTAGTGAGACCCTGTCTCAAAAAAAATAAAAAAGAAAAAAGAAAGGGCCCAGTGGGATGGTTCAGTGGTCTAAAGCGCCTGCTTGGGACAGCTTGGGCGGCTTCATAGACTGCAGTTAGATCTCTGACACCACATGCTGCGCCAGCCCTGCCCTTGGGGTGGGCTGAGCCGGCCATAAAAATGAGTGAATAAACAAAGGTTCTGAAACAAGAATAAATAAATAAATAAATAAATAAATAAATAAATAAATAAATTCTTAAAAAAAAAGAAATGTTCGAGACCAGCCTGGGCTACAAAAGTGAGCCCAAGGCCAGCCTGAAGTGCATAGCAAGACCCTGTCTCAAAAAGACAAAAAGACCAAAAAAAAAAAAAAAAACTGTCACATCCAAAGGGAGTGGCTGCAGATGGCTATTTTTCTTTATGATTTCTCAAATGTTAATGTACGCACATTTTATAAAGTGAATCCTACAAGGTCACCCTGGGATGGCTTTTGCATCAGAGGAGAAGATATTGCCCGCCCGGAGAGGCCCTCCACGCCCCCGCCGCAGGGCCGCCTTCTCCCTTCCCCTCTCCACCCTGCCCAGGCCTCACCTCACCCTGCCTCTGCGGGCTTTTCCGACTGATATGGCCCTGAGCAGCACTCCAACCTTTTTTTTTTCTTTTAATTGCATCCGGGGCTGAGACAGCATGCCTAGCATGTGGGGCCAGGGATCGAACTCAGGCCCTTGTACTTGCCAGGTCAGTGCTTATTCCTCTGAGCTATCTCTCCAGGCCCTTCCATCTTTTTGTATTTTGAATTTCGAGGTAGGGTCTTGCACGGTCACTAAGTTGCCCTGTTCTTCACCCACAGCTGCAGGACCCGGAGTCTCCCCACAAGGCAGGGCTTCAAGGGCAGCTTCTACAGGAACCCTTGTGTTTCCCGGTGACGGCCAGAGTCTGGGCAGTTGGGGACAGCACTCCACCGGATGTAGCCCCTCCAGCTGGGAGAGGTGGGCACAGGCAGGGCCTGGCATGTTGCAGGGAGGGCGAGGGCCTGCCAGGGTCATGGGCTTCTTGGGAAGAGGCTGCTTGACTATTTCTAGTAATTCCAGAGCTGCACCTCACTCCTTTTTAAGTTATTGCTTATTTTGAGAGAAGGTCTTGCTAAGTCGCCCAGCCGGGCCTTGAAGCCGCAGCCGTCCTCACTCAGCCTCCTACACGCTGCATCCTAGGTGTGCGCGCTCCACCAGCCTCTCTCTGGGCTTGGCGTCGTCCCACGAGGACTCGCACTTCAGTGCTCCAAGATAGGCAAGGCTGAGCAGAAGAGCAAGAGCCATGACGCTGGGGTGGGGGTGGTTAAGGGCAGGAGGCAGGGAGCGCACAGTCAGTCAGGCAGGCAGACAGATGGACGGACAGACGGTCTGCCATGCCGCTGCTTCTGTCCCTCCAGCCCCACTCTAGGCTGGTGCCTGCCGGCTTGGTGGTCTGGTTGTCCGCAGCTCATCCACTCTCACTCATCTCTGTGACCCCTCCCAGGCACAGCCCACGCCCCTGGGTCTGTGCGATCCTAAACCCGGTGGAGCCGTGAGCCTCCACTGAGCCAGCACACGCTCCCGGCTGCTGGACGCCTGCGTCACTCCGTATTGCGGGCTGAGGCGTCCCTCTGGGCGGGAGCACTGGCTGCCACAGTGCCTCGAAATCAGGCGACACTAAGACATGGAGGTAGGTACACACTGGAGGAGCACGCCGTGCTGTGCCTTCTTGTTTGCGCAGAGCTAGGGCTGGCGCCCGGGGCCTCGCACACACCAGCCAGCCCTGCTCACCAGCGCTCGGAGTGGGTGTGCAGCCTACCGCTTCCCTCCCCCAGCTCCGTGGGACGGGCAGCACGCATCGCTAGTAGGGTGAAGGGCCCCCGAACTTGAGGAGGAAGGAGGGGCGCGGCCACCCGCGCTGGGCCCCTGCTGGGCCTCCGCGGGCTTCCGTTCTGGGGCGCTGTCTTTCTGCCTGGGTCGCGCCTGTGCACGGACGTGGACATGGACTTGGGTGGAGACGGTGGCCGAGGACCGTCTGTCCTCGTGAGCTCACTGAGTCTTTGCTGATGTGAGCTGAGGAGTTCTGTAACTGCAGCGTGGCCCTGGTTCTCTAAGCTGAACATCATTCATAAAAATATTTTTAGGCCTCGTAACTGCTTCTGCGCAGTCAAGGATGTTTGCAGGTTCTGTGTGTGTTGACACCGGGGATGGAACCCCAAGCCTCATGCAAGCCAAGCCTACACTCTGCCTCCGAGCTATGCCTCCAGCCCTCGTGGAAAGTTTGATGCATATTTGAACATTTATTCTCTCATTCAAAATTGCAAGAAGTACAAAAAAAAAAAAAAAAAAAAAAAAAAAAAAAAAAAAAAAAAAAAAAAAAAAAAAAAAAAAAAAAAAAAAAAAAAAAAAAAAAAAAAAAAAAAAAAAAAAAAAAAAAAAAAAAAAAAAAAAAAACAAGAAAGAAAAGAAAAGGAAAGAAAAACGTGGCTAAACACTGACAAGAATTTTGGATACCATAGAAACAGCAGAAACTGACAAATCATTAAGGAAGAAACCAAGTGACTGGGAGATAAAAATGGAGGCTCCCACTGATGTAGCGGGCAGAGGTCCTGCAGAGAAAGGAGAGGGCACAACACCGCGTGGGATGAGTGGGAGGAGCGCATGGCCCACAAGAGGGCTGGGGATGCCATGGGCACCGTGCTCTCCCAGGGCTGTGTGGCCCAGCTCGATGCGGGAGGAGCTGACCAGCCCGTCAGCCTCGCTGGGCTTTTTCGGTTGACAAGAGGTGCCACGACCTGATTTCAGGCACCTGGGTCGCGTACACTGCTACTGGGAGGTGAATGATGTCAGCGGGTGGAGCGTGCCAGGAGGTGGCCTGACAGTGGGAAGTGCCGCCCGAGTTCTCCAAATGTGCCCAGCTTAAACCTCAGAGAGCCTCAGGAGATGTGACAGGAACTCCTCCCACGGCTCCCGCTGGCTCCAAGATGGAAGAGTGACACGGATCCACCACGATTGCCTTCCCAAGGGTCCAGTCCTGCTGACACCTCCGGGTGGCGAGACCTGGCTCAGTCTCCTGACCTTCAGAGGAAGGAGAGAATAGAGTGGCCATAGTTCGGGCACCCGTGTCCGTGGTGGCTGCTACCACAGCAGCAGAGAATGTGTGCAGCAGATGCCTTTAACGACAGTCCTGTGCCCTGAGCAGTGTCATTAGGTGCTAGGGTGAACAGCACAGGACCCGCTTGCACAGATCCAAACAGCTAGGAGCTTTTCTTGTTTCCGAATCTTTGTTTGTTTATTCACTCATTTTTATGGCCAGCTCAGCCTGCCCCAAGGGCAGGGCTGGTGCAGCATGTGGTGCCGGGGATCGAACCGTGGTCCCTGAAGCGCCTAAGTTTTCCTAAGCAGGTGCTTTAGACCACTGAGCCATCCTGCCGGGCCCCAGACCGCTTTCTTTCTTTTCTTCTTTCTTTCTTTCTCTCTTTCTTTCTTTCTTTCTTTCTTTCTTTTTTTCTTTCTTTCTTTCTTTTTATATTTGGTACAGGTTCTTACTACGCAGCTCAGACCTGTAGTGATCCTCCTGTTTTCAGCCTCCGCAACACCAGGATTACAGGCATGCATCACCATGCCTGGACTTACAGTAGGACTTTGGGGGCCAGGGACATAGCTCAGGGGAACAAGTGCCTGCCTGGCAAGTGCAACATCCTGAGTTTGCTCAGCCTCCCCACAGGGCAGGGCAGGGCTGGTGCAGCATGTGGTGCGGGGGATCGAACCACGGTCCCTGCAGCCACCTAAGCTTTCCTAAGCAGGTGCGCTTTAGACCACTGAGCCATCCTGCCGGGCCAGAAAGCTTATTTCAAGCAATGGTTTAATTGAAACATGAGCGTTCTGGAGGCTTTGAATAGCCTTCCCAGGACTGGGAATCCATTGATTTCCCACTGTGCTTTGTGCTTCGGGATCCGTGTACCTGGAGGGGCGTGAAGCTGTCCCTGCTGGCGTCTCGCCCCATGCTCCACCTGCTGGCATGGTGCCCAGGACTGCCTCCCCCTGGCCTGCACACTCCTTGGCACAGAAACCTGCTTGGGCAGCAGCTAAGACCAAGGGCAACAGCAGCCTGTAGCTGGGGCTTGGCGCGCGTTGCTGAGTAAACGTTCCCAGCAACGTCGGTGGTGCAGAGGGATCCAGGACGGGAAGGCAGGGCCGAGCAGAGGAGAGGCGAACGCTCTCTTCACCTCCTCCAGGAATAAGCACCAGACAGCGCGGGCTCCAGATCCCCCCCATCAGCTTTGTTTTATTTCTGCAGAACTGGATGTCTATGCCCAGCTCGCTGAAAACTCATGGCAGCACAGGCTGGAATCACTCATTTATTTTCAAATCATGTTCCCACACATACTGGTAACTCCCCAAAATTTACTTGGCATCTTTTCCAGCCAGAGTCAAGCTGAGCTTTCCAGTCACGTCCGCGGAGTGTTAAAAGAGAACGAGAATCACGCAGGGGTGCGTAGCGCTACGCGGCGGCACACAGCGCCACGCAGCGTTGTTCTGCAGGCGGGTGCGTCCTGCCCTCCACACAGTGGGTTTCCTTAGGAAGTGGGGCCTAGCCTCGATGCAGGCGCAGGCCGTGGGGGGCCCTTCCCAGTCCGTGCAGGGGACCAGGAAGTGTACATTTGTCACCCCTTGGCAACATCATGGGAGCGCTAGGGAATTAATTCCGACCTACCACACCCAGAGCGATGCGCAGGAGAAGCAGAACACCAAGGCACATTTGTAGTTGTGGGAGCCCAGGGGTCCTAAGTCCAACGAGGAAGATGGCTATCTCTGGGACAAAGGTCTTGACCTAAGATTGGACCCAGGTTTTATTTATTTATTTATTTATTATTATTATTATTATTATTATTATTATTATTATTATATTATTTTAAACTTTATGTCATGGCCGGCTCAGCATGCCCTGGGGGTGAGATTGGCGCAGCATGTGGTGCCTGGGATTGAACTGCGGTTCCTGCAGTTGCCTACGCTTGCCTAAGCAGACACTTTAGACCGCTGAGCCATCTCGCCAGCCCCAGGCTTTATTAATTTATGAAGAAAGGAGTGGCTTGAGGATGACTGACTTAGAGCGGTGGGAAGCGGGTGGGTGCTGTGAGCCCTTGGGGGAAGGAGGCCTGAGCTCACCTCTGCAATATGTGGGGAGATGGATCTGCAGAGAGCCATCTGCGTGACACCACTGCGGCTGCACGTAATGTTTTGGGGTCAGGGCTTCAGCTCGGGTTGTGCTCCTTTATGCCTTGGAAGTCACAGCCTCGAGTATCGAAGGCTCGACCCCAGCTGATGGCGTACAGCTCAGCTCTTCCGCCCAGCTTGCAGGTGCTTCTGGGAGCTGTGGGAGCCAGGAAACACTGTCCAGTCACCTGACTTCAAACTTGACACATGCACCCCTCAGCTGCACCAATCTGCACTGCTTAAGGCCAAGTGAAGGATAAGAGTCCTAGCCAGCTCCGTAGTCAGCGCATGGAAGCAGGGCCTGGGCAGAGACAGCGACCACGGCTTGTCTCCCAAGGAGAGCTGACCAGGTGGCCTCCACTGAGAGCAGGGAGTGGTGTCTCATTCCAGGCCCAGAACACTAGCAGTGCCTAGGGCTGGCCCCAGCGGCAGGACCTACCCGGTCCAGGTATGCTGGGCAGGAAGAGGGGATCCCCTCTGCCATGGGAGGTGACTCATGGGACACCGGGTGTGGGCTCACATGCCAGGTGTCACTGGTGACGGAGGGTGTGGCAGCAGGAAATGCTGTGGAAGGTTCCAGGGGAGCCCAGGGGCAGAGCAAGAGTGAGTCCCAAGCCCAGGACATGAAGGTGGGCATCACAGGCCACTCTGCTGGGGTGAGGCCAGCCAAGGCCTGCACTGGAGGTGGAGAGCAGGTAGACGGAGCAGTGGGCTCTCGGGCAGGGACACAGCTCAGGCAAGACTGGTAGGGCATTGGCTTGCTGCCCACGGAGGACCAAAGGGTCCTTTAGACCCAGCTCCAGAGTGGTTCCCGACTCCCCGGGGTCAATTTTCAGGAGCTCTGCCCTCCTGTGTCAGTAGGCGGGCTCGTCTGTTCCCTTTGGCATTTTCCCTTCTGGGAAGGATGAGGACCCCACCTGCCATTGCCAGGGAAGGAAGGAGGGAGGGCTCTTCCCTGAGCCCTGTTCCTTCAGGTGGCAGCACTCACTCCCCAGGGACTTCATGTGGCAGTGTTATCCAGAAAGGACGACATCAGAGCAGAGGACACACCACGGTGTGAAGGCAAGAGGCAGAGGCCCTTCCCTGCTGCACAGCTCTGCACCCCAGCCCCCACCCCACTTCCTACCACTCATCCCTTTCCTGGAAGGGCAAGCTCTGCCTGCCTGTCTGCAAAACCCACTTCCTCAGCAGCCCGGCATGGCTGATTCTGTGGTATGGCGGGGCGCAGAGGGGCACACTGAGCAGAGCTGGACCTCCACCCCTGCCCTGGGTTTCTTGTGATCACCCAAGGACCCCAGCTTTTGAGACGGTCCTGAGACTGCTGGTAACAGAAACGACAAAATGATAAAGTACTAACGAATCACAGATCTTTCTTCCTCCCTTTGTCTATTTAAGCAAAAGGCGTGCACGTTGGGTGAGACAAAGAGTGTTTCAGGGGCTTTGTTTCACTGTGTGACCCCCACAGGACAATGGGACTGTTGTGTGCGGTGGTCTTGTGGCAAGAGACACTGGACACAGAAACTTCGCTTCCACCCCAGGAGGTGGGGACCCAGAACCCTGGAAGTCGCTGTCCTCTGTGGCCCGGGCCAGGACTGTTTGCTCCCATGCGAGTAGGTCCTTGCCCTGTGCACAGACAGCCCTTCCTGCCTGCCCCAAATCCCCAGCAGTTTCTCAGGAAATGGCAAGACTCAGGGTGGGGCAAGGTTTCCCCTTCCACGGTTCCCAGAGACGGACGTGGCAGAGGCCACACAGTGCTGCGAGCCAACTTCTGGTGCACCACACAGATGAAGTGAGGCAGCAGCTTCCAGCTGGGCGGAATCCAGGGCAGGAAACGCCTCTCTGATCCTCTTCTGAAATAAATCCAGAAGCAACCACATCTCTGTCTGCGGCCAGAGGAGATGACCTCAGTGCCACTGAGCAAGGACACCCAGCGGATCCCTCCAGAGCCAAGATGGTCCTGGAGCACCTCCTAGTAACTTAAACAGTGATTGTGTCAAATGTGGCTGAGCTGGTGCAACTTGGGCAGCTGCTGGCTGCTGAGCTCTGTCTGCATGGCTCTCTAACATGTGTCACTGGCTTGTCTTGAGTGTCCCACCCGGTAGGGTGCTGGGAAGACCCTCCCGACCCGTTCTGGGCCACTCTGAGCTGCCACCCCTTCCTGCAGGCAGGCAGAAGGCCTGAGGCACCCGGACACAGCCTTCTGAAGTTTTATCTTGAGTCATCACTTTGGAAAAACCTCATGCATATGCAGGAGCTAGTAATACCCCCACACAGCCGGGTAGTGCCGCATAGGCGTGCCGGGAGGAACAGCAGGCCTCTCACAGGCCACCTGGAGGGCCATAGCCACCACTGTGTAATGCTATCCTCTTTTCCCTTATTTATTTATTTATTTATTTGTCTTTTTGAGACAGGGTCTCGCTATGCAGTTGAGGCTGGCCTTGAGCTCACTTTTATAGCCCAGGCTGGTCTCGAACTCGCACCAATCCTCCTGCCTCAGCCTCCCAAGTGCTGGGATTACAGGCGTGTGCCACCACACTTGGCTTCTTTTCCCTTAGCATGGATATTTTACCCACTTGCGAGGACACTGCAGTCCAAATTGTCTTGGCTGTATTTTAGGTTTTCAGAGTAGTTGCCAAATGCTCACTTGTTAGAGGCCGGGTCCTCAGTGCAAGTCCACTTGGACATAATGAGCGGCTTGGGCCTGACTCCTCCCCTTGCCATTGATGCAGAAAGAAAAGTGATCTCAGGTGGATGACCTCTAATAGGGAACCTCTAAATGATACAGAGAAAACTGATCCCCAACCTGAAAAGTACCTGGGACGAGTTCATATTCTCTAAAACCAAAGAATGAATTTTAGGAACAAACGGAGGTAATGAGCAGAACATATTTGTTGAGGGAAAGAAAGCTCCTCTCCGACAGAGGGACAGGAGGTGGGTGTCCCGAGTGGGTGTCCCCAAGAAGCTGTCACTTCTAGGGACTTTTATAGAGAAGACGTGAGAACTTGCTTAGGTGGGTAGGAGGTGGGATAAAACTGTGATCAACCAATGAGATTACAAACACCACTGCTCAGGTAAGATTGATTAACATCGGGGTCCAATGGGAAGGCAAGACACGTGGCAAGCGGGCAAGACCACCACCTATTGAGCTTGCGCTCATGACTCTTTTCAGAATCTTTTAAGGTGATTGATACCTATTTATAGTATCAATCCCTGATGCCCATCCCTTGGGAAGTATGCAGTTTCTTCCGTTTACTCTTGTCTTGAGGTCTTGGCCCATGGCAGAAGAGTGTCTCTCTCTAGTTGGAAAGTGTCCTGGTCTTCCATGTTGTCCTTGAGGGCCTGGCCCTGTCTGACTGCCTAGAATATTTCTACCCAATTTAGCTGCCTACAACACCGTCATAGGCAGCCTCGCCGTGGGCCCAGCACGGAGGCCAACTGGTCTCAGAAGCAAACCTCCAAAATTGTGCTTAAAGCAGCCTTTTCTCTTTGGAATGATATGGCTTAGTGACAGAAGCCAATCGGTACACTGGTTATTTCTCCTTTGTGTGTGCGTGGTCTGGAAGATTAAGCCCAGGGCCTTCACACTGAACTACAACCCAACCAGTTTTTACTTTTCATTCAAGACAGGAACTTCCTAAATCACTGAGTTTCCCAGGCTGAGCTTGAACTTGTGAGATCCTCCTGCCTCCCGGAGTGCTAGGATTATGCGAGTGACCCACCACACCCAGTTCTTTTTTTTTTTTTTGCAGAACCAGAGATTGAACTCAGGTCTTGGCATTTGCCAGGCAAGTGCTTATTCTACTGAGCTGTTTCCCCAGTCCCCACACCCAGATCCTTAATAAATGTTAACTATCATTTACAACTTCCTGAGCAAACAATATTTCAGAGCTGCTTTACAGCATGTATTTACTGATGTTTATTTAATCATTTTCCTGATGTTGAATTCAAGGCAGCTAACTTATCATTGATTCTATAAAACTTTTGTCTTTCTTTTTTTTAAATTTATTTATTTCAGGGCCCAGCGGGATGGCTCAGTGGTCTAAAGCGCCTGCTTAGGAAAGCTTAGGCTGCTGCAGGGACCTCGGTTCGATCCCCGGCACCACAGGCTGTGCCAGCCCTGCCCTCAGGGCAGGCTGAGCTGGCCATACAAACAAACAAACAAAAGTTCTGAAACAAGAAAAAAAATAAATTTAAAAAATTAGCGCCTGTAATCCCAGCACTCGGGAGGTTGAGGCAGGAGGATCGGTGCAAGTTCGAGACCAGCCTGAGCTACAAAAGTGAGCTCAAGGCCAGCCTGAACTGCATAACGAGACCCTGTCTCAAAAAGACAAAAAAGGGCCCAGCGGGATGGCTCAGTGGTCTAAAGCGCCTGCTTGGGAAAGCTTGGGCGGCTTCAGGGACCTCAGTTCGATCCTGGGCACCACATGCTGCGCCAGCCCTGTCCTTGGGGTGGGCTGAGCTGGCCATAAAAATGAGTGAACAAACAAACAAAGGTTCTGAAACAAGAAAGAAAAATAAATTTAAAAAATTATTTTATTTTTTGTGTATCAAGTATAGGGTTTTGGTTTTTTGTTGTTGTTGTTGTTGTTGTTTGTTTTGGGTTTTTTTTGTTTGTTTGTTTTTGTTTTTTTGTTTTTTTTTTTGGTGGGACTGGGCTTCAAACTCATGACCTTGCCCTTGCCAGGCAGGCACTTGTGCCATGGAGCTATCCCCCTGGACTCCTTTGAGTACAGGGTCTATAGGGTCTCACTACATGGATTGGACTCATAGTGATCCTCCTGTTTTTAGCCTTCCAAGCACTGGGATGACAGGTGTCACCACACCCAGTCTCAATTGGCTGGCTCGGTGTGCCCCAGGGACAGACAGGGTCAGCATGGCACCTTTAGTATAAGAAATGACTTTACTGAAGAGGAGAAAGCCCAGGTGCGCAAAGAGCACCAGTGGTGTGAAGCGAAGTGAAGCGTCCTGCCCGACACCGTAACACTGTAAGGACTGGTGGCCAGCACTAGCTGCACTGCTCTGTTTATAATTGTTAATATTAGACAAACAATAGACAAATGCAACAGCTCAATAACTGTATCAGCATAATATTGCCCTCATTTCATGTGTAGCTTGAGTTACAGATTCCAAACCAACGGCTGAATTTCATCTAGCAGGACCAAAAGTTGCTATTTTTCTTTACTGTAAATAAAGCTGGACTCTGTGTTCTCTCTCCATAGAGAGTTGCTGCTTTGAGATTTCCTCTTTGCAAAGTGATTTCTGCATAGGTGATTGTCCAGTTAATTTTAGTGAGCTTTGAGAAGTTGACACTGTAAATAAAACAACTTGCAAAAGTTTTCTGCAATAGAATTAACAAAATACTGTCTTTACTTAGAAGTGGGAAACTGGAAAGAGGCCCCTGGAAGTAACCGTTCCAAGTGGGGCTGTTTGGAGTGTCTTCCTGCTTCCTGGAGTCAAGCAGCACCACTGGTATAGCTTAGCTTTCGGGTGGCAGGACTCCCTTGGTTGGACCTGAGGACGGGCTTGATTTGTTTTTAAATTTTTAATCTTCTCAGCGATGGCGCCTTCTCAGCTTGGAGACTCAGTAGCTACCAAGTTTGTAGTTTAGGGGAGCAATGTAACTAGACAGCTTGTTAGCTTTTCAGTTAAAGGAATTAAAAGGGGGTTGGGGAGATAGCTCAGGGGCACAGCCTGCCTGGCAAGTGCAAGGTCCTGAGTTCAATCCTTGGTTCTGCAAAAAAAAAAAAAAAAAAAAAAAAAAAAAGAACTGTTGTCAATTAAAGACAACACTTAAAAAGACGTATGTGTTGTGGAGGACCGCCTGAGCAGCTCTCCTTGAAAGAAAAGCGACTGTCTCCATTTTGACTGAGCCTGACCCTATTCCCTCGTATTAAAATATACAGAGCTGGCTAGGACTTCTCATTATCCTCTCAAGTGGCCTTAAGCAGTGTGTATTGGTCTAGCCGAGGTGCTGGTGGTAATTTCTGAAGATGGCATGCGTGTTTCCCTGACAACAGGACGAAGAGCCAATGCTCCACGGTGTCAGCTGGGACTGAGCCTCGAGACAGAGGCTGTGACTTCCTGGGGCTTGCAAGATTACACATCAGAGCTGAAGCACCAGCCCCCCAGAATATTAGATACTATCTCAAGGGCATAATACAAATTACTTCCTCTGCATATCTTCTCTGAATATGGCGTAGGTAAGTGCAGGCCTACCTAGCCCGACTCACGGTGCTCACATCTTCTTCCCACAATTCCCTTCAGTGCTCACCTCCATCTCACAATTCCCTTTCCCAAGCTACTCCCCTTTCTCCAATGAATAAAACCCCAGTGCAGCCCTGGGTCGCTCTCTTGGTTCTGGAAGCCACTTTCATGGCTGGAATTAGGGCCCCTTGGCTCCCCGGTGATTATATATATATGTCTTAGTGTCTTTGTTATTGCGGTGGGTTGCTCTGGGAGTGGTAGATTGGAATTAACTTGATGGAAGTCCAGTGATGAGGTTTTAGGATTGTGAGTTTAGGCTTCTTAGGCCGAGACAAGAACCAGGAAGGGACTCCGACATGTGAGTGGAATGAAGGGAGAAGGCGTGAGGGCGGGGAAGAGGAAGGCAAACAGGGCGCAAAGGGAGAGGGAGATTTTCTAGTTCACCTCAAAAGTTGCCACTCTTAGCCGGGCATGGTGGTGCACGCCTGTAATCCCAGCACTCAGGAGGCTGAGGCAGGAGGATCAGTGTGAATTCAAGCCAAGCCTGGGCTCAAGGCCAGCCTGAACTGCATAGCGAGACCCTGTCTCAAAAAGACAAAAAAAAGCCTGGCTGGATGGGTCAGTGGTCTGAAGCTCCTGCTTGGGAAAGCTTGGGCGGCTTCAGGGACCGTGGTTCAATCCCTAGGACCACATGCTGCGCCAGCCCTGCCCTTAGGGTGGGCTGAGCCGGCCATAAAAATGAGTGAATAAATAAACAAAGGTTCTGAAACAAGAAAAAATAAATAAATAAAATTTGCCGGGCGTGGTGGCTCACGCCTGTAATCCCAGCACTTGGGAGGCTGAGGCAGGAGGATCGCTGCGAGTTCGAGAC
>PVJA010021761.1:0-35148 GCA_004027025.1 Myocastor coypus
GGGCCGGCAGGATGGCTCACTGGTCTAGAGCGCCTGCTTGGGAAAGCTTGGGCGGCTTCAGGGACCGCGGTTCCATCCCTGGCACCACATGCTGCGCCAGCCCTGCCCTTGGGGTGGGCTGAGCCAGCCATAAAAATTAGTGACTAAACAAACTAAGGTTCTGAAACAAGAAAAAAATAAATAAATAAAATAAAAAATTTAAAAAAAAAAAAAATAAAATAAAAAAAAAAATAAAGTTAACCTGCTGAGCCAGGCATAGTGGCACATGCCTATAATCCCAGCACTTGGGAGGCAGAGATGGGAGGATCCGTGCAAGTTCAAGACCAGCCTGGGCTACAAAAGTTAGCTTAAGGCCAGCCTAAACTGCATAGTGAGACCCTGTCTCAAAAAGACAAATAATAATAATAATAATAATAATAATAATAATAATAAAATAAAGTTATCCCGCTTAGAGTAAGAAACTAGGGAAAATACTGAAGAATTGACAGGCTACAATTTTGTATATACTTAGATTTATAAATTCCTGTGTAAAAACGTGCAACTGCTTTTATCACATTCTATAGAGATTTATTAGAATGTCAATGATTGATAAATAATACCAATTCCAAGTTAAGTCTAAGATGTTTGATACTCAGATGTTAAGCTCAAGTATCTATGCTATAGAGTAATAGTAACATGAAGCTTTTCTTCTGGAGGGTTAGGAATGTAAGTTTACAGATCAAAAATTGAAGAAAAAGAAGGGCTACAAGGAGAGCGAGTATTTTGGCCCTAGCCCTTCAAAGTCAATGAGGACTCAGGACAGAATAGAACCTGTGCTGTAACATCCTATAATTCAGTGGTTTCCCAAATTTTCTGTTCAAGGAGATTATGGGGCCACAGAGGGAAGAGATTAAAGATATATAATGTGCCTGAGGAGAGTCACCTAGAGAAACATTCTCTCAGGCTTTCACAGAGAGCAAATTGGTCAAGCAATGGCCATGACTCATCCAGATGGCTGACATTGACAGCACTTCTACGAAGCACTGTACATGGTTTCACAGTAAACCCTGAGGAGATTTGACTGACCTTGGGAGATACAAAAGTTCACTGTTTTGGTATACAGGTCTTGTTTTAATTTACCCTTAACCACCCAGAAGAAAAGTTTAACCACGAGGCATAAAACGTAAAGCTAGATTAGTTAGCATGCTGAGCTATAAAACTTTTAAATTAACAGCTTCCAACATTGCCAGTTTTGCCAATAGCCCACTGCTATAATGGAACATTGGATTATGTATACAACTACTTTCTCTTAGTTCAATTAGAAGAAACTTTTTGTACTAATAATGATTGGAAAAATTATCACATCTACACCTTGTGCTCTGTATAACTATTAGGAGGATAACAATATGCATTGTATCAAATACTGGAAATGTACTACTAACATTTTTTGAAACTGTTACATTGTCATGTCTTATTAAATTCAATAAAAAAGGAGGAAAAAAAAAGAAGCAAGGAAAGAATAGAAACTGTAGGCCAGAAATAAACCTTGGCATGGATTTGAATCTGAGAACTGGAGAAAGGGGTCAGATTTAAATACGAAGTTATACACATAAAATATATAATTGTTATTTTTTTAATGTAAGGAATAGGTGAGATAGCAGAATAAATTCAGCTTCTAAAACTTTGGATCTAAACTGTAAATCTAAAATTACCCCACAGAATGCAGCAGAAAAACATAAAATGCAATGCATTGTTCAAATCTTCATCAAATGATTGTCTAATCATTCTCTATAATATCAACTACATCTACATATACATGTATATGTTATATATACACATACATATATAGCCATGCAAATATGTACTTGTATCTATATGTGTTCGTATATCTTTAGCGATGCATGTATAGTCTGTTGGGTATATATGTATGTGTACGTGTTGCTAGAATTGGAAAATGATACAATCTGATTGAAAGAAGTATCTTAAATAAAAATAAAATACAAAATAAAAAGAAGAAAGTTATCCTTCTAGCCCCCAGCTAGCTGCCTTGGGAACAACGTGCTGTGACTGCAGGTTAATGCATCATAAGAGGAAAAGACTAAGAGCTGGAGTCAGAAACACAACAGTTTTGGATTTGGGCTTCACTTTTTCCTACTTTTTGATTTATGGTGCATTATTCAAATTCCTGGAATCTCAGTTTCCTCATGTATAAAGCAAAATCAATGCATATATCACAAGTAGCTGTGAGGATTGTGTCACCTAAGAAATATAAAGCCCTGGCACATAGCAGGGTCAAAAGCTTCCCTGCTTCATACTCTCTAAACCCTAGTAATAAATTTGCTAAGTCATTCTTTCAACAAGTGCTTTTCATGCTTCTTATGGATAACAAGCCTAATATTCTAAATACAAAAATGAGTAGAGCTTATAGGTTAGTGAAAGAGTTATTGCTATACTCCTACATATATAGAAGCATTTACATTAGGCAGGATATGACAAGTAAAACCAATAGTGACTATGTGTTTAGTTTTCAGTGGGTCAGCTACCAGACCTACACCAGTCATTCTAGCAGTCACAACCTTAAGGCCATGGAAGTATGGGATAAAGTGCTACAGAACTTGAAAGAAAGTATTGATGAAAGGAAAGAAAATCATTAAGGAACTTACAAAAGTATTTGTATGATTTAAACCAGGTTTTGAGGGACACACAGGCCTTTCACGACATTAGATATTTAATAGCTGCAGAAGAGAAGCCTATTCAAAGTGGAGACAACAGCAAGACAAGAAAGACAAGAAAACTAGGCAGTTTATTTGGAAAGTCCCAGGATCCTGGAGAAGCCACTGGACTAGGAAGTGATGTTGGAAAGCTGAGTTAGAGAAGTGATACAGAACACAGAGGCCATCCTGACAACTAACAGAGGGATACTTAGAGGAGAATCTGTGAACTCCTCACCAACCGTAAGTTTTAATAAGACCATGGAAATGGGTAGACAAGTCAGAGAGGATTAATTGGGTGTGCAGGGTCTAATTCTGGGTCTGTACATAAAGGTCAAAAGAGATACATGCTCACTGCTACCCCTGCCAATGCATTGATAAATACAAGACTTTGGGGCCATACTGTTTCATTTGAGAGAAATAAGATTCCAACTAAAGAGGTGGCTGTCACAATCTCCCAAGAACATCTGAGCCTTGCCATCCTAAACTATGGATTGAAGGGAATATTTTGTGTGAAATCCAACAGGCCAAGAGAACATTATTTAACTGAATTTAAGAATAAAACAGCAGGACCCGGCAGGATGGCTCAGTGGTCTAAAGCGCCTGCTTAGGAAAGCTTAGGCGGCTGCAGGGACCGCGGTTCGATCCCCGGCACCACATGCTGCGCCAGCCCTTCCCTAGGGGTGGGCTGAGCCAGACATATAAATAAATAAATAAACAAACAAAAGTTCTGAAACAAGAAAAAAAAAAAAAAGAATAAAACAGCAAACAAAAGCCAAGATTAGACCTCACAACAATATAGAGATGCTTTCATCTATCTCGATTTTTCTAAGCTGTATATCTCAATAGTAAAATGTCAGCCACCAGCAAAGCACCTTTTCTTAAATGGAGGCTTCATAGGCTTCTCTTTTTCCTTCTGCAGTAAATAAAAATATATTGGATATATGTTTAACTTTCCTCAGCAACTTAAGAAAAAGGTTTTTATTCTACTGCTTATTTCCCAAGTTCTTACAAAGATGGAAATCAGAAGATACTGCACAGATTTCCAGGAGGCACGTGCCAGAGCTGCCAATGGCCTACAGAGCAACATGCCTAAGTTTTATTGTGACAGCTGCAATACATACCTCACCCATGACTCTCCTTCTGTGAGAAAGACACACTGTAGTGGTAGGAAACATAAAGAGAATGTGAAAGACTACTACCCAAAATGGATGGAAAAGCAAGCTCAGAGCCTGATTGACAAAACAATGGCTGCATTTCAACAAGGAAAGATACTTCTGACCCCGTTCTTGGCTCCTGCCCCAGCAGGGACTATGATCCCAGTCTCCCGGGTCCTCCTCACCCTGGTATGATGCCAGCTCCCCATATGGGAGGCCTTCCCATGATGCCAATGATGGCCGCCTCCTCCCGGGATGATGCCAGTGGGACCTGCTCCTGGAATGAGGCCACCATGCAGTCCACATGCCTATGATGCCTGGGCTTCCAGTGATACGACCACCAGCTCGGACCAGGATGATGCCCACTCGGCCAGGAATGACTCAACTGGACAGATAAAGTAGAGAGGCAGCCTCTCTGCATCAGTTTTATATTATTTGTTCTGCTTCACCAGGGGATCATGGTGCTGTGACTCTGGGTGTCTTCTAACAGCATGAATGACAAGGAAGATTTGCTCTCCCCTCCTATGAAAGGATAGTTTCGAAGGGAGAAGTACAATAAATAAAAGTGCAGAAAGTACAGTTTCATTTGTATTGTGAAATGTGAAAATAAATTTGTCAGCTCTTTTAGTTAAAAAAAAAGATGCTGCACAACTCAATAAGGGTTTGATTAATTAATTAATTCAAGGTAGAAGACAATAACATGATAAAGCAGGTTCTAGCTACATGAATCAATGTGAGACCACATCTTTATCATTTTCTTTACTTTATGTTATTTTGAATAGTTAAAACAAAAGCATAAACAAAGACAGAAACCAAGTAACACACAACAATAGATATGTTACAGATTTTCAAAATAAGAATAGCAAATTAACAATGGCTATTATACTAACCCTTTTTATCATCAAATCTGTTGCTCAGATTAACAGATATAGCTACACAAGATTGGACAAATAATTGAATATTAACAGTTGCTTTCAATAAACCTTAATTTTTGTTTTTTTGTACTGTTTTATATTTAGTTTAAAGAATATAATAACAATTGATAAGACATTATAAATGGTACACATTTAGAAAACCAAGATGAGAGGTATTCAACCATGGTTTTTGTATTACATTACATGTTGCTGACCTCCACGTTGTTTAGATCTCAGATATCAGTATACAGAGTTAGTCAAAGTTAAAATTCCAAATGCAGCTATACTCCTCCTCGCAAGCTCTCTTATATATCTAAGACAGAACAAAACACAGCAGAATCCCAGTTCCTATATAGCTATTCATTATACACTCAATTACCTTGCAATCCTGCATTACTGATATTTGTATGAATTGATCTCACCTTATAAATATGTGATACATGACAATATATTATGTATATATCTTTTTAGATAGATGATAGGTTTATACAGGAGTCTAATTATACAACATCATTTTCCTATGATATCAGTCCCCCCAGTTCTCTCTCTCTCTCTCTCTCTCTCTCTCTCTCTCTCTCTGTCTCTCTCTTTCTTTCTGTTTTTGTATTTTATGTATTCCTGTCCCCTCTATATAGTTTCCCACATTCCAGGACTTGGCTGTGGACTTGTAGTGCAATGATTCACATGTTTTCTCTCAGCTTTTGTGATTTTAAGGGAACTAAGGTGATCAAGAAAAATGATCAGTCCTGGCTAAGCAAAGTTAAATAGGTCAAAGATAAATCTTCTTCTCTTCACTTGATCACGTATTAGAGCAAAATTCTTCAGATATGCTTACAGAGTCTTTCTGATTTCTTTATTCTCCCTAAAAAAAGCATTCCTTCTTGGTAGCTGTGGATCAGAGATCCAGAAACTATGTTCATAGCTCTGGCCCAAGGAAGAAGTACAGAAGAAAAGCCTGTCTTGATAGAAGACTATGAAGATATAGATTCTTAACACTAAAGCCATTTTTATAGTGTTGGAATTTTCATAGTTTAAACTTACACAGCTATTCAGCAAATACTGTGCAAGGACTCCACTGTGAGAACAACCTCGGTCAGGTGGAACCTAACATGCACAGAGATGACAGCTTCAATGGAAATGATAGGTTCCAATACTGCCCTGCTCTCTGTGAAAGAGTATAAATTATTACGAATATCACCTGGAGGCGAAAGAGTTGACATGAAGAAGACATTGGACAAATTATGGTCCATGAAACATTATTGGTATTACCTTTAGCGCTGCACTTGCTGTGCGCTTTGCAGAACAATTCGTTGTGGCTTGACAAAGGATGATTCCTGAACCATCTCCATTTTTAAAACAACGGAACCAGAGAAAGTGGAGTTAAATGACAATGGAAAAGTTGGATGTTTGTGCACTGCAACCTTGTACCAGAAAAAAAAGGGGGGGGGGCGGAATATAGGGATGGGCTGAGCAAAGAGAAAAGAAAAGAGGTGGAAAAGAAATTAAGGCAAGTTCTATACTAACTCGGGGGATAGCTCAGCAGCATAAGCACGTACCTGACAAGTGCAAGGTCTTAAGTTCAATTCCTGGAACTAAAAGGAAAAAATAAAATAAAATAAAAGAGCCAGGCGTGGTGGCACATGCCTGTAATCCCAGCACTCAGAAGGCTGAGGCGGGCGGATCAGTGCAAGTTCGAGGCCAACCTGGGCTACAAAAGTGAGAACTGCATAATGAAACCCTGTCTCAAAAAAAAAAAGAAGAAAGAAAGAAAGAAAGGAAGGAAGGAAGGAAGAAAGAAAGAAGAAAGGGGGTCAGCCCAGCAGTATAAGCACTTCCCTAGCATATGTGAGGTCCTGAGTTCAATCCCTAACATCAGAAATAAAAAAGAAAAGTCTTGCTTGTCCCATCTCAGCAGCACTAATCCTGTCCTCTACATTGCCCTCCACTGTACACATAGCTCTGTTATTGTGTTTAGTACACAAAATTGTGTTTGTGTTCACAAAGTGGCTTCACTACTCGAAATATTAGTTCTCTGAAGAGAAGCCAACATCTATTGATCTTTAAGGAAGTAAAGTATCTGAAACACAGAAGGAACATTCTTTACTTTGTGGAACTGAAGAATTAAGAATTAATGTGTCAAAGTGCCAAGCCGTGCTTCTTGGAACCTATTTTTGCAAAGCCTGAGAAGTCAAACAAGGTTCAGTTCCAGCACCCTTGCCTTCTTTCGCAATTTCTTTTCCTCCTTTGATTTCAGTTGTTTTGTTTTCACTGACCACATCCACATCTCTGGCCCTGAAATTTTGTCTAAGTTCTAGACTCACATCTTTAACTGCCTGCTGAACGTTTCCGTATGAATGGCCAGCACAGGAATACCCTAAGCTTTTAATATGTCCAAAATTCTCCTACCACAAATTCACTCTTGCTGCCCTGCTGCTCTGGCGCATTGCCTCGTCATCGCCTCTGTGTCAGAGGTTCAATTGCAGCAGCTTCGCTCCTCATTTGCATCACCTGCCCTACTTATTTGGTTGCCAAATCCTCCCAGTCTGCCTTCCACTGTCTTTTGCTTAGCTCTTCTCTTTTCAGAGTGTACTGAATTCGTTCAAGCTCTCAATATATTTCTCCTGACCAATGCAATAAAATACTAAGAGCCTTCCTGCTTCCAGCCTTTTCAGCCCAGCTCCCATTATGCTGCAAATGACTTTCCTAAAACAACAATATATTTATGTCAGTTTCCTGCTCTAAGACATCACTGATGGTTCCCCACTGATGGACTATCTCCTTCTAGCACGCCAAGCTCTTCACAATCTCTCCTTCGCTGCACATCCCTCATTTTTACTGTTACCTTGTGCACGCATGCTCCAAACACCTACCTTCCAGCTGTGTGCGTCTGTTACTCAAAACCCTTCTCCTGCCCTGTCTGCAAGGTCTTATTCAGGAGTCCTACTGAGCAGGTATTCCTCTCTCTTACTTTCTGCACTCCCTCCTCAATGTCCTGTCCATCCTTTCTGCGCCAGCATGGGTTCTTAATTTATACTTCATAGATTCCGAATCGGCTCAGGGACAAAATGAAGGGTCTTTGTGAAGTTTAGTGGGAGAAAAATGGATCTTCATTTTTCTCTAACTTCTAATGGAAACATGACATTTCTTTCTATTACAACTGTGAGCAACAAACTAGAGAAATTCTAAAACTACAGGTGACTTTTGTCACAATGGAAACCTTACAATTCCTACATCCTGTAATTATCACTGATACTCAGTATTGCTCCAAAATGACACTTTATTAGACTTGCAACTTAAGTTTTTATGTAATACCTTGTGAAAAAAATCTATGTTTTATTTACAATGCATAGTAACTGTTTCAATACAATTGGTTTTTCCTGGTGTGCACCAGAAGTTGGCTCTGGAGTGGCATGCTGGTTTGCATGAGGTGGAAGTGAGATGGAGGACTGTTCCTCCACCCATGATTCAGCTTTGCCTGCCACCTAACTCCTGCAGAGTGGCCCTCACTAGCACAGCTTAACAAAGAGCAGATTAGAAAGGCAGTGGAAGCTTTACTTGCACATTGTAAGACCAGGAAGAACAAAAATGGACTGCTTTTGAATGAGAATGAAAATTCATTTTTAATGGTGGTACTATGGAAAATTCCAGGAAAAGAGCTGAGGGTCAGACTGTCCTTGCCTCATGGTATTCAGTCAGATCTGTCAGAAATCTGTTTATTTCCAAGGATGAACTCCAGTCAACTGAACAGGCAGAATGCTTCTGTAGAAAGCTTTTGAACAAGCATGGAATTAAAATAATTTCTCGGATTATCCCTTCCTGAACTTTAAAAACAGAATATAAAGTCTGTGAATCCAAACTCCAGCTCCTGAATAGTTTTGACTTCTTCCTTACTGATGAAAGAATTAGGTGGCTTTTTCCCTCACATGTAGGAATACATTTCTATCAAAGAAAAAAGTTCCAATACCTGTAAATCTTCTGGCCAAGAATTTATCAGAAGAAATCAACAACTTCCTTGGCAGGACTGTCTTAAACATCTCTAAAAGTGGTTCTTGCAGTGCTGTATGCATTGGTCACACTGGAATGCAAGCTCAAGACACCACTGAAAACATTGCTGTGGCACAAAGCCTTTCCAAAATAATTGCCTGAGAAGTGGGAAGGTGTGAAACTCCTGTTTGTGAAAACTGGGAAGTCTGTTTCCCTTCCCATCTTTTCCTCATTTGTCTCTTACCAGAATGATGCCAACAAAATGGTCATCCACAAACTGAAGGAAAACAAGACTAAGAAAAAAGAGAAAGAGCAAAAACTTCATGAAAAATGGAAGCTGAAGAGGGAAAAGGAAAAAGCTAAGAAGGCTACATCATCCCTAACTAAAAGTGACATGACACCTAAAACTAAAGGCAATGTGCCATCCAAAACTAAAGGTGGTTCTGTAAAGAGCCATGGGTCTTAGAAGAAAAAGACCAACAAAGTGAAAACCCAAGTTAAAGTTACAAATGAATTGAAGAGGAAATTCCACAACCAATACTCAACCAATAGGCATGACTCCAGTAAAAGAAAATGTTGGGGTACAAAAACATATCCCATAGGAAAAGTCTCCAAAAAAGAGTACTGCTCCCAGCACATCACACGGCAAGGAGAGAAAGGCCCTGCCAACTCCTGAGACCTCAGGTGCAGGTCCACAGAAGCAGCCAAAAATAGCACAGAAGAAGAAACAAAGAAATTTGTCACCTGGAAAGAACCAACATAGGCAGACTCTTAAAAAGGCCAGAGGCCAAGCTCTTTACTACTGCTAACAAATCTGCAAAGAAAGTTTCCTGTAGCCCTAAGCAGTTGGCAAAAGTACCCAAAATGCCCAGGTCAGCCTAAACTCAGTGACTCAACCAGAAGAAAACAGAGTTACTTGAGGGCTATTGGAAAATCCTTTGGCCCCAGGCTCAGCCCACTGCACCATTCAGAATAAATGAGCAAAATAGAAACACTGACGTCCTGATCCACCAGTGGTACCTTCTTCAAAAGTGAGGCATGGATCTAAGTATTTTTCAACCCCCACAAGTAACCCTGGCATGTATTTAGTTATAAGAAACACTGGTTAAAGTCTTTTCTAATTGCTCTTTTGTGTAATTATGTCAGGAAAAATGAATGCTCTGTGTTTGATTTTTAGTATAATGTTTGCTTCTAAGCAGAAAAAAAACAATTGGTTTTTCTTATAACACACACACGCACATATGTGTGTGTGTGTGTATGTATATATATATATATATATATATATATATATATATATATATATATATTATTCCAAGAACAGGTGAAAATTCATAATAAAGGTTAAGATTCCTATCCAAGTTTCTTTTAACTGTTAACCCAGGAAGTTTTCCCAGATCAACAAAGTATAATTCATATCATCAGTGCCCCCTGAGGCACTTATGGCCTTGCCCGCCTTTGCACTTAGACTTTATTCAGCTTTGAAGTCCTGAAGAGAGGAACATTTGTTTTATTTTTAAGTGTTCCCTGATGCTGTGTCCACAGTAGGTGATGAATATGAGTTGTGTTAAACACATTCCTTTTACAAGGATTACTTTAGGTTGATGGGATTAGCAAAGCAGACATGGTGCTAATATATTGTAGTGGCTGACATGGACTTGCCAACTTCACTGCTCTGTTCTCTTGTCTAATTTTTATATCTCTAACCAACGAGAAAATAATGAATAGGGAAAAAGTAACTGGACATCTTCCTTGGTGGTCTAGCAGCAATGAGTCACATGCAAAGATTTGTTATAGCTTTATCATGCAAATAATAAGTTGAATAAGCTGGACTTGAACACTCACATGACAACAATACATTCAGAATGTTGATCATTAAAACATTCAGGGAAGTAGTTTTTGAAACAATGGCTTTTATGGTGACTAGTTATTGAATAATATAAGGCCTTTGTACAAGGATATAAACTAGTTCCTCCCAGTGAAGGAATTATACATTCAGTGATACCAGATCTATAACCTTAGTGGTGTAGTTTTAAGGAAATAACGTAGCATAGCGCAGGAATGGACACTCATCTCTAAACAATTAACTGAGACTCATAAACGACAACACCACATGGGTTCAGTAGGCATAGAAGAAGCAAAATCAAGTCTTCCAGCATAGACACGGATGATTATGCCCTGAAGGTGCCATCTTCTTAAGAGTATAATTTTTAAACTACACTTTTCAACATCTTTGTTTCTTCTATTTTAGCTCATTTTGCCCAAGAATTTTTCCTCAAATCTTAAGGGATACAGAAGGGCAAGAGCAAAAAATCAACACCAAATAAACACACTCGTGGGCTCAGGCTATGATGCTTGAGAAGAAATGAAGTCATGAATGATTAAAAATGCAAAAAGGAAAACACTGCAAATGATTTCAGTTTAATAAAAAGGCAAATATTACAAATACATGTTCACTGAAATAGTCAAGACTGTAACCATTCTCTTTGTTTTCCAACATGGCACCTAAGGCATAGCAAATGACTCCAAACCTATCCTCTGGGGATACCTATTTGAATGCTAATTTTTTGAAAATTCATGCGCAAGATTCCTGCTTTCTCTTCTAGTTTGATTTTTGTTTGTTTGTTTGTTTTTGTTTTGGTGGGACTGGGGTTCAAACTCATGACCTTGCACTTGCCAGGCAGGCACTTGTGCCACAGAGCTATCTCCCTGGCCCCCTTTCTCTTCTAGTTTGAGCTATTTTAATGTTCTTTGACTCATTCTTCTTCTAATGATAAGCCAGGAAACTATTAGTAAAAATACCAAGGATTAACACTCATATAGGTAATGTTCTCTAGCTTTCAATAGTTTAGCAGTTAATATTTCACTTTAATTATCACATGAACACCATCAGGAAGATAAGACAGGTTTTATCCTAAATATATAAAGTAAAAGACCAAAGCACACAGAAGTCAAATAATGCACCCAGGTTCTCAATATCTATGAATAATACACCCGGAGCATGCATTCAGATTCAGATGCATGAGTCTAGATTCAGTTCTTTTTGTTCCTGTTCCACCCAGGTAAGAATTCAAGATCAACATCTCCTTTCAGATAATTTCGGAATTTAATTTCAGCTCTTTACCAAGCATTTAGGTTAAAAGACAGATTTACTGCAGGCATGTCATAGGCACCGGATCATTTTTATTCATTTTTTTATTCAACAAATAATTCCTGAAGGGCTGGAGAGATAGCTCAGGGACACAAGTGCCTGCCTGGCAAGTGCAAGGTCCTGAGTTCGATCTCTGGTTCCAGAGGGGGGAAAAAAAGTTGAAACAAATACTTCCTGAGCACCTCACACTTGCCAATAGAGAAAATGTTGGGTAGGCTTCTTGAAGTTTTCGAAAAACCACCATCCACACTTGGGAATATCACACTGGCCCATGTCCCGGGAAACATTGAAAAGCCACCGACTATGAGGACAACTCTTGAGTGGAAAAGGCTCTGCAGCAGGTCTTGATCATGGTACCAGCAGTCCTGCCACTGGGAGCATAGGATGGGACTGGCCCTATGTTTTCGGAGGTGTCGGTGACAGGAAAAGGCACTGTGCCGCTAATGGCAACCCAGGGCTAGAGCAGAGGCACGTCAGCCGTGGAAAATTAGATCCCTTTTGAAATGCACAGCTCTTGGCCTGCTACTTCTGTGCCCTGGCAGAAATGGAGGCCCACAGGGCAGCACAGAGATGCTCTCAGGAACAGTGGTTCATCCTATTAGCCTTTGTCTTGAAAGTTGTTTTCCTCAAAAAAAAAAAAAAAACCAGAAAACAGCAAAACACTGAAAGAGCTGCTTCCAGAACTTTCGCGAGGCAAGTGAGTCTGAGCAGCAGCAGAGGCACTGGGCTTTGCTAACAATCTCTGTTTGCTCTTGGGTGACCCCTGCACGGCAGGCTTGCCTCTCATTCCCAGCAGCTGTGGGGCAGTTTCACAGCTGATTGTTCCTCCAGATAATGCTAAGGAAAGCCACCTCTCCTAATGTCATGCTCCCTTCACAGAACAATTTGTACGCAATGCCTGTTCAGCCAAGGAAAGGTAAAAGGTTCATTGCCCTCAGTCCAGGGCTGGTTTAGCTCCCAAGCTTCTGAGGTCTCCCAGATAACAATGCAGCTCAAATACTCCTTTCTGCTCTGTCTTTATTCCTCAGGTGTTGATTCAGGATCAGTCCCTATTAAATTTGCTGCATGCTAATCTCACAACTGTCCTCTGCCTGAGCAATCTGACCTGTAACAGTTGTACTTAGGGTAGGCAATTAAACCATGAATTCAGACTTCTTAGTTGTATCTTTCAGTACATGATTTTGTGTAACTCAGTTCAATCATTTAATATAATTCATGGGTGTACAGTGCATGGGATGTTTGAGAAATTCCATTCCACTCTGGAAAAGTCAATATGATAGGCAGCCTTAACCATCACGTAGTCTAAAGCCTAAGGAAGCAGACAGTAAACAAACAATGGCATAAATGATTGTTTGATTAATAACTGTGATGTGTTCTGAAGGAAAAGGTTAAGGTGTCATGAAAACAGAACAGAAAGTCCTGCTGTGTCAGAGAAGTTTGAGATTAGAGAAACAAAGTACTGAATGAGAATTAGAAACATAAAAGAGGCAATAGGTACCATACTTGAAAATTCTAATATGGGGAGAGGCTTACTATGTTCATGAAATAAAAAGGTCACATAGTGACAGCAGAGTGGTAATAGAAGATCAGGAAATGAGCCCAGATCCCACGGGGCCTTGTGCATCAGTAGAATGGTTCCAAACTTTACCCTAGGTGCAATCAGAAACCACCTCATCGTTTTAGACATGGCCAGGTCTTCTCATATACATCACAGCAATAGTATAACGTGCCTGCTTATTGTGACATTTACCAAGAAGTCCCAGTAAAACAACAAATGTGATCAGATGAAGCAGAAACAGCAAATAATTATAGGAAAGATGCTCATTTCAGAAATGCAAATTAATAAAATGCTGAGATTGCATCTCACCCCCGAAGGAATGGCCGTTATCAAGAAGTCACCATTAGCAAATGCTGGCAGGGATATGGGGAGAAAGAAGCCCTTCTCCACTGTTGGCGGGAGTACAGACTGGTGCAACCACTGTGGAAATCAGTGTGATTTCCCCAGTGTGAGAAAATGAAAGTATAAACAAGGAACAAAATGTATAACAGATATTGGGAATAGGAAGAAAATGTTCAAAGGAGAAGGAGGAGGGAAGGAAGAAAACCAAAGATTTTGTAAGTAAAAAGAGGAAAAGGAGCAAAAAGGAGAGGAAGGGATGGGGAAAAAAGAAGCAAGATATACCATGTAAAAATTCTCTATGATGAAATTTATCACTATGAATATCTCAAATGCAGTAATAAAATAAAAAGAAAAAAGATAATGCATGTAAATCTACTCTATAAAACATGAAGTGCACTACCACAGAATGTATTACTATCACCAACTGTGTTGAAGTTGATTACATTGTTCATTTCACCACCAAAGCAAAACCATTAGTGTAAGATTCATCTTTGATAAATAAATAAATAAAATGAAATTGTTAAAATATATTCACTAAATCCAAAAGCAATTGCAAGTCTTTTCATTTTAAAGCCAGATACTCCAAGCTGCTGGAAATACTGAATAAATTCATCGAAATGCTGGAGTCACATCTTTGTATGTAATGCTTTGCATACAACGTTATATACAATGTCAATGTCATTCATAATTTGGCTGAAAAAATGGAAAGGCATATTTGTACCAAGTCAGTTCATCTTCTGCATACAGACTGCCATTTCTATGAGGATTCCATTACTTTTCTTATAATTGAGAGACAGGAACTTCTTAAATACATTCAAAACTTTAAAAATTTATATATAAATACTATGGAAAAATTGCAATTGGACCAACTACAGCTTATGGATTAAAGAAACATGGAGCCATATTGGGGCCCGGCGGGATGGCTCAATGGTCTAAAGCGCCTGCTTGGGGAAGCTTGGGCAGCTTCAGGGACCACGGTTCGATCCCTGGCACCACATGCTGTGCTAGCCCTGCCCTCGGAAATGAGTGAATAAACAAAGATTCTGAAACAAGAAAAAAAAAATCTTAAAAAAAAAAAAAATTAAAGCCGGGTGTGGTGGCGCATGCCTGTAATCCCAGCACTCAGGAGGCTGAGGCAGGAGGATCTGTGCGAGTTCGAGACCAGCCTGGGCTATAAAAGTGAGCTCAATGCCAGCCTCAACTGCATAATGAGACCCTGTCTCAAAAAGACAAAATAAATAAATAATGTTTAAAAAATTAAAATAATATCAGCTCTTTGCATCACATATGGTGACTGAATTCCTTATATCATCTCACTGATTCTTCACATCCCTCCTATTAAGTATTAACAGCCCAAATGTATCAATAATGAAATTCCACAAAAGAGAAGTAAGGTAATTTAGTAGGATGACAGTTAATAAGGAGCCGAGTCACTGTTGAATTATGGTCCCATAAAACAAGGGACCATGGAGTTGCTTATACTTATTTCACTTATTTCCATGACACTATTATTCACTATTAAAACAAAAAAGTTCTAGTGACCCTTCCTAAATGCACATGGTTTAGTCTAAATACATTTGGTTTGTTTTTCATCAGGCACGCAAAGATCACCTGTGCAAGTTAATGAGTCTTTCAAGTCACACTAACACACTGTACAGAGTAAGTATAAATAGGTAGAAGTCTTTCACAGACAACCGTATCTCTCTTAGATTACTTGTATGCAATTGGTAATTCACAGGAAGTTCTGAAAGCTAAAATGTTTAATTTTTTTTTTTTTTTTTTGTCTTTTTGAGACAGGGTCTCACTATGCAGTTCAGGCTGGCTTTGAGTTCACTTCTGTATCCCAGGCTGGTCTCGAACTCACACTGATCCTCCTTGCCTCAGCCTCCCAAGTGCTGGGATTATAGGTGTGTGCCACCACACCCAGCTTAAATCTTTTTTTCTTAAAGACAGAAAATTAATGTTTATAAATTAGTGTTCAACCATGTGACAAACACTTTATATACTCTATCTCATTCCATTCTCAAACACTTAGAAATAGGCATTAGGGGCTGGCAAGATAGCTCAGTTGTTCAAAGCATCCACTTAGGCAAGCTTAGGGAAATGCGGGACCAGGGTTTGATCCCTGGCACCACATGCCCTGCCAGCCTCACCCCCAGGGCAAGCAGAGCCAGCCACCAAAAAAATAAATAAATAAATAGTTATTAGTACCCTAATTCTGCAGGTGATGAAACTGAAGCCCAAGTCCAAAGCCACACTGTAAGAGGTAGGTAGGTCTACCATTCTAACTTGTATCTGATTCCACAACCCATTCTCTATCTAGGCTATGCTGCTAAGACGAAAAGGAGTCATGGAGAAACAGATTAACATAGCTGGATTATATACGGCCACCATTCACACTGCTAATGCCAGTGCAGTGGATAGCACACACACACATAGACAATAACATAATTTGAAATGAATGAAGAGATAGTTACCTCCCATAGTGTTTCTTGCTTAGGCCTTCAATGTACATTTCAAAATCCTGAAAACTTGGGTTAAAGAGTGTTGTAATATTCTGTGTCGGTGCCAAAAGAAACGACAAGAAGACCCGATGAACGTAGCTCAGAAGACTCCCTGAGATTCCATCCCCAGTGAGCAAAGAACCTCTGAAACAGCTCAGTTTTATTCAGGATGGTCAGCATGATCTCGTGCACAATCACCTCAGCGAAGGAGAACCGTGTGCTCAGGCACTAATGTGACCACGGTCTCATTAAAGTAAAGGAGGTCCACATGCTTAGTCACGAGCACAGCCAAGCTCTCCATCAGCTTCCATCCTAGGGTTCACTCAGGGGTCAACCAATAGCATTTCAAGAAAGGGAGAAAGCAACAAATACAGAACCCACAGGTGAAGCTGCCCCTACCACAGCTGCCTCTGGGCCCTGTCCATCACACTCTGCTTTTTAAAACGCCCATCAGGTTACAAAAAAGGACTCACAAAGCAAGTGAAAGCATGTCTAGCTGTCTTTTCTCCCTTTTGTAAATGATCTGAGTCATTATGTTCTTTCAAAATACAGGAAATATGCCCATCTTGTGGGATTTTAGGACATCACTGTCCCAGACCACTTTCACCATGTTACATTTTGCAGCCATAGGCTTTGCTTAATAAAAGAGTTCATTGTCTCTGTAATCATTTTTAAATGCTAAACAGTGGATTCATGTTACACATATGGAGATGTCCCACCACATTTGCTATTTTGTGTAAGAGGAGAATCCCATCCCACTCCATCTCCACATATGCCACATTTCCTATGGACATTAGGGTTTTATCCATCTCAGTATCTACAGCATCTGCCACAGCAAATGATACATAGTACAAGCTACATTCCAATAGTCTGTCAAAAAAGTTTTTAATTCATTCGGATAAGTGGTTGATCATGGTAAAATAGTATTTCATGACTTTAAACTTTAAAGAACCTTAGTAGAGTTTTTAATCTGTATTAGCTTTTATAATTTACGGTTTTCAAAAACTTTCACGCAATTATTTGTTACAAGTAGTCTATCCCTTTTGTGTACAACTAGGAATATAGATAGGAAATAGCCAATACTTTCCAGGGTCATCTACCTTGCTGATTCTCAAACAGAGATATCAATTTTTTAAAAAATCTGACTGGCATCCAGGAATGTATATTGCCCTGCATCTGGTTATGCTAGCAGAATCCTAGCTGACATGAATATTTCAGCACCTCCCTGGCTTCCATTGGGTGTTAGATGTGCATCTTCTCAATGTGCCACCGCACCTTTCTACCCACCCTGGCTCATTTTGCCCAAGTATGGAAACAGCTGCTGCATGATTTGCATCACTGTCCTGTCATCACATTCTCAGCAAGTCATTCAGGCACCCAAGTGACATGTTGACCTGTGGCATATATCACAGCAGTATGCAACTCACCTTTTTAGTAAATGCCCAGTACTAAAAATGTATCACAGAATAAACCACCAAACTATTATGAAAACAGGAGGGATCTTTTCAGGAGACAGTCACTGCAAAAGTAAATTCTTAAGTGAATTCAAGCAAAACAAAAAATAATTAGGGCCGTGAGGACACTGTATTTTAAAGATATCCAGGTGGTATAGTTTTGCAAAATAAAAATCCTATGTTAATATTAACCCCAAATGTGAATGTGCCTCAGATCAATTATTAACAAAAGATCTAGCAAGCAAGTGCTGTCAAGTTGCTGCCTTTACATTACTAACATGGGACATAAACAATCTTAAAATTTAAATGATGTTTAGATCATTATTCTATTGAACATATACTAGAATTAAAATAATAAGTAGAAAAGCCCGAGAATGAAACCTACTGTGGTCCATAGCGTACTCAGCAACTAACAGATGTATATCTCAGTCACTCTAATAATATGTGCACAATATGTAGATCATATGGGTATAAGGTATTATTTCTAATAATAAATGCACAACTTGAAGATTTTCTGAAAAGTGATTGAATGGCTCTATTTTGAAACTTTAGTACAAAAATACTTTTAAGAGGCCAGAGAACTTCCTGCCACACAGGAGCACTTACCAAAACATGCATTTTTAACACCAGGGCAGAGCAGACAGCTTCGATTAGGAAAGCTAGAGGATATTTCATTTGATTGCTCTAAAAGATGAAAAGCCAAGAAAGAAAAAGGATGAAACAACTTCAGATGCTTTCAATATATTTATCAAATCAGAATGAACTTCTTTTGACTATGGATGTAATAAGTCAAAAGGCATTCACTAAACCAAAAGGCAAGAACTTCTTTCACACTGTGACTAATTCAACTTAATGAAGTTATTAAAACACACCACACATATGAGATACGAGAAGAAAATAGAAGATGATAGAAAGGCAAGCAACAGCTACTATATTTATGAGATAGCCACAATTTTGAACCGATTAATGTCAGAGTTTCTGCCTGACCTTGAATTCGACAAAACTCAATATAAGGGTCAAGCTTATATAAGGACTTCAATTATAAGAGGTTATCTAAAGAGCGCTTACGCTGGTGTTCAAGATGAAATACTAACTGAAGTTTGTATTTATTTCATAAACAGCCATGTTAACCTTGCTATTTACACTGCCAATGACATCTTCCCCAAGACTATAGAATCCCACTGCTATAAATCTTTACTAGATAAGCAGCTCATTCCTTGTTTGTCAGTGTGGTAGGAAGTTGCACCAGGAAAATAATATAGAAATGAATCAAATACAATACTGTATATTACAAAAACAAAATATGTTGTAGTACATGCCAGATACTTTGTAATAATTCTTTATCCATTAGAAACAACACTGGTATCACAATCACCAACACTTATGCCAGTGTGAATGATCTTAAGCTCCAATAAAAGATAATATGGGGTTAATAATCTCTTGTATGTGCTGGTTATTTTATAAGATATGAGCCTCTTTACCAGTGCTCAGTCAGTTGTTCTTGTCCTGAGACAAGGCACTTGGGCCCCATGCAGGTGACCTCATTGGCCCAAGGTCATGTTGGAACTCAGATAGTGAATTTTTTCTGGACAATTGAACAACTTTCTGAGGCTGTCACTCTTCTCTAGGAATATATGCAAAAATGATATTATGTCAACACTCACAAGATTTTAATTGCTCTATTAAAGATAAATAGAAAGCCACATTCTTTCATCATGTAATATTTCTTCAAGTGATCTCTGACAGATTTAAAGTTTCCATCCAGCAATGTTACAGAAAATTTCTTATGTTTTGCTATAAAGCACAATGAAGGCCAGCATTAAGGTGCTAACTGAAACTACTAAATCATGACAATTAAAATATGATAAATATTTTCTTTTATTTTAAAATATATTAATCTACATTCAATCACTGAATATTAAAAAAAAAAAAAACACAGAGTCAAATACTTTCAAGGATAGGCCCAGTGAATGTTATACTGTTTGTCTCATAACAAATTCACCTACACTTTATTACTTATTAAATTAGAATCTAGAGTTTAATTAGTCAGGGAGAACCTGCCTAATCTCCAAGAATCTCTGATGAGAAAAATATTAACAACAAAAAAAGAAAGACACACACTTTAAAGAAGAATGCCAGCATATACAACCCTACATATGTGATAACATCACCAGGAGTGACACATATGAATATTATCAGCCCTTTGAAATGATGTACTGCGTATGGCAAAATGTCTAGCACTCATGTGGCATTCTTGCCCAAAATGCATAATTTCATTCTGCCCATGACAAGACATCAGACAAACTCAAATTGAGGAGAATTTTATAAAATAATTGATCCATTCTCTTTAGAAGCATCAAGGTCATTGAGCACAAAGAAGGTTGAGCAACAGTTGCAGAATGAACACGACAAACAAAATAACAGCTGAACAGTACACTTCAGGGTCCTAGATTGAGTCTTTGAACAGAGAAGGAAAATAAGCAGAAAAAGGGTTGAAATCTGAATAATGTCTATCATTTAGTTAATGTTGTATCGAGGTTAATTTTCTGTTTTTATTAATTGTCAAGCAGGAGAAGAAAATAAATCATAAAAGCAAAACAAACCAAGGGAAAGCCAGATAGTTCATGGGACTAAAGTGCCTGCTTAGGCAAAGCAAAGCAGCCAGGGTTCAATGCCCAGGGAGCTGCACCAGACCTGCCCCAGGGGTGCAATGGGATGGCAATTGAGACTGGGCGTGGTGGCGCGCATCTCTAGGCCCAGCCCTTGGGAAGCTGAACACAGGCAGATCACTGAGGGTCTGATCCACATAGCGAGACCTTTGTAGAGCCTGTAGACCTACAACTAAATACGAGAGAGAGAGAGAGAGAGAGAGAGAGAGAGAGAGAGAGAGAGAGAGAAAGAGAGAAAGAAAGAAAGAAAGAAAGAAAGAAAGAAAGAAAGAAAGAAAGAAAGAAAGAAAGAAAGAAAGAGAGAGGAACCAATGGCCAGGAGTGAGCACATACAATGATGGTCCCAGCTCAGAAGCACATTAAACAAATGCAGATTAAAACCCTGAGACATTCTTGTCCTTGGATGGGCACATTTGTTTTCCACAGATTATTCAGTGTGTGCGAAAAGGGGGAGAAAAGCATCCCTATTGTGGCTGAAGGGACTGTAAATTGATATTGGTAAATTGATAAATACATCTCTGAGAGAAGTTTTTAAAGTTTAAACTATCATAGCCTTAGAACCAACATTTTTACCTCCAAGAATTTATTTTGAAAAGTAAGTATGTCAGGAATACAAAGAATGTTTATTACAGCATTAATATGATCATGAAAAATTTTTGCACAACTTAAGTGTTCATTTCAGAAGATTATATGTTCATAAAATGAAGTAAAATGAAAGAATATGTAATAATTTTTAAATAGCATATAAACTTATATCCATAAATATAGTTGATTATGTGAAATATGAAATATTTCCCATAAAGACCACTCATGGGAAATATTAACTGTGGTACCAATTATAGTATAAAGCATGTGTAGTTGTGTATAAATACAAAAAGTAGCAGAAATATGTATTTGTAGTTCACTTTTCAGGTTGTTTTCTACATATTTTCATTTTCTTCTCTTTCTCTTATTCGTATCTTCTACATTGCCTACAGTTAACACGTCATGCTTTTGAAATATAATCCCTTTAACTCAGGCCTTATGTAAATTCCGTTTGTCTTTCAGAGATCTCAGAGTATGTGAAGGTCGCTGGCTCCCACTGGGAAGTGGTAGAAAACTGTTCTCGGGCTCTGGCTGCACTTTCGGGAATCGACGCTAGGTGGTACACTGCCTCTCCTGAGAGCTGCGAGGCCTCGTAATCTACAGAAGCTAAGCAAGCTTAAAGCTGGAACCCTGGACAACAGCCCAGGCCCATATCTCTTCTTCTTCCATATAAAAATGTTTTTACCTTCGCCCAAATCACGAAAAATTTAATACCCAATTGTTGCACTGTCTTACAATAGGTATTCGAGAAATATTTGCTGGTAAATAAGACAATTAAACATGGAATGGCAGAAGCATGAAAAATTGAACAGCCTCATGTCATCTTCTCATCTTTCTACACAAAGTTAAGCTTGTTCCATGATGGACCTTAATGCATTCATCTAAAATTAATTCAAAATTATTATATTGTGAACCTACAAAAATAGGAGCAGGTCAGCATTTCCCAACCATATTTGATTCTCCCTTTTTAAAATCAGGCATCTTTGAATGAATGACATCTTATGAAGTGTGATTTGGGAAATCCTGTCCTCAACATTTGTCCATCTTATTTAATGTAATCAGCCTCGAGTTGACTCAGCTGTATTTTCAATCTTCTTGACTGTGTTATGGACTTCGGAGGCACCTTTTTTTTGGTATTCCTGAGGCATATCAAGTCCTGAATTGGCACTTGCTATCATGTTGCCAGTCAGGGCTGAAATCTGCCAACAATGCTCTGCACTTCAGGCACTTCTTTAAGTGTTGTCAGTCTTATCGCAGGTGTTAAGGAGATCCCTTTCCTGTTCACTGTGATTCCAGTTCAAACAGAAGTCAGTTCAAAGGTAAGAACATGCATACTCCACAGCCTGCAGTTCACGGGAGATAAGACAGTCTCATTTCCCTGGAATGCCTACTAAATACAGCTGAATGAATTAATTCACTACTCATCAAGGCAGACTTTCAAAATGTACTGATCGTTTAAAGAAAGGAAGAAATCCACCCAGAAAGGCAACTGTCCTTTACAATACATGAGATAGTCTTATTGCTACTCAGAAATGGTCAGAAAAGTATCATAGTCTAGATACCTGTTTTCCTTTTCCGCTAGACTATGAACTTAGGAAAAGAAGATAAACATGATTGACCCCAGTCCCCTGATAGTCAGCATGATATCTGGAACACTGTGGGCATTATTAAGTGTCTGAAGAATAAAGTAATTAATGAATTGAGCAATATGTTGTTAGTAAACACTAGGCAGAGTGCCTTAGCTGTAGTCTATAAAAGTTCATAATTCTTTTATTTATTGTGCCAATGTTGAATGACTTTCTCATTGAGTCAAAAAGTATTACTTAAATATATACTGTATTTCAAACACTGTGCTAAAAATACAAAGATAAATTAGAAATAATTTGTCATCAAAAAGTATAGTGTGTAGATAAAAACAATTTACTTAAAAAGGGCTGGCCAGATAGCTCAGCAGACTAAAGTGCATGCTTAGACAGAGTGCAGCTGCCAGAGTTCAATCCTAGGCATGCAGTGTGGGCCCCCGCCTGGGGTACGCTGAGGTAGCGACTGAGACTGGGTGTGGCACACACCTGTAATCCCAGCACTTGGGAGGCTGAAAACAGGGGGATCACTGTGAGCCTGGTCTATGTAGTGAGACCTTATAGATCCTATAGACCCTGTTCCAAATAAATAATGGTAATAATAATAATAATTTACTTAATTTTTCCAAACACTTTCACACCTCATATTTATAATAATTCAGTGAGATGAGTATCTTATCCACCTATTTTCTAAAGTTTTAAAAAGTAGTATGTTAGGCCCCCAAAAAATAGGAAAAAAAATTTATAAAATATGTGCAAAGTACAAAGCATCATGGCATCAAGAGTTCCTGTGCAGACATCACCTGACTTATAAATAATAACATTTAGATCCTTTGGGATCCTTTTCTTTTCTCCAAAGAGAAAATGCTAGCCTGAATGTTGTTGTTCTCCTTCCTTTATCTAACCATGTGTATTGCTAAACAATATGTTGCATAATTTTGCATAGCTTTTGTGTTTTGTTCAACTGGAAAGTCACTATTTTCACTCAACAGTATAATTCTTCCTGGCATGTATAGTCTTAATCCACATGGATTTGATTGTTATATGGGATATTGGAGATAATTTGTTATTTTTATAGTCAGAGAGCCATTTATACCAGTATCATTTATTGGAAAGGTCAACTTTTCCTCAATAATTTGCAGTATCATCTCAGTGATTTAAAAAAAAATCCTATTTTGGTATCTGTCGGCTTTTAGGCTCTTTTTTTTTTTTCCTTGAAAGATCAATTTTTAAAGCCTTCCCCAGACCCTGGGATGCAAGTCAGTGGTACAGTACCTGGCTGGCAACTGCAAGGTCCTGAGTTTGATTTCTGATACAAAAAAGAAAAAAAGCCCTTCTACCTCATCCCAGTCCATCCAAATAAATAGAGCTTTATAATAAATTCGAAATTTCCAATAAGGAAGCCCTACAGTACTCTTAGGAATGTCTTTTTCTTTCTTAATCATTTCCTCTTGTTTATAAACTTTAAAAGGAGTTTGTCATATTTCCTTTCTTATATATAATTGAATTCAATCTCAGAATGGCTCATGTTTGTGACAAAGCCAAGCCTTCAAACTACAAGGCCAGAGCTCCTTCCATGTAGCACTCAGCGTTGCAGATAAGGGCTGCTCTTTAATATCCCCATCAGCACATACATGCATGCAGCGCCTACAAAATATACAAAGGTGCTAACTGGTGAGATCACTCAGTGTTCTTTAAAGTGGCTCCAGGGGCGGGGTGCTGAGGCCTTTTCATGCGTAATTATGGCAAAACTGCTAGACTCTGTTATGGTAGATACACTGTGTCAATGTGACAGTCTAGAAGCTTCACTGAGTAACTGGGTGCTACATCCCAGAGGATAGAGGACATGCCCTGACTTCTCTAGGTTGTTGTTCATTGTGTCACACTGAGAAGTTCAGAAGCTTAACTGACTCAGCAGGGGCCAGGGTCCTGATCATGTAAACATGCTCATCCTCTGTGAGCAGAGGGCAGGAGATTGTTTGAGAGCTACACACACCCGCCCTAGGGCGAGGTAGCCTGCTTCCATATAAGGGAGGAAGAAAGGTTGCTCTTCCTCCTTCGAGCTCCTGCTGCTTTGCCATTCTCTGTCACTTGCTGCTCCTGGGCCACTCCACCCTGCCTTGGAACCAGCTGATTCTGCACTGAAACCTCCACAAAACGTGAGAGCCAAATAAACTTTTCCTCCTTTAACTTTGGGTGTCAAACATTTTGCCTCAACCGTGAGAGAAAAGTAACTGAGCCACATGCTTCTTCAGCATCCAGTTGCTCACTTGTCTCTCCTCACTGACAAAACCACTTTGTTGAGAGAGGGAAGCAAAGTCATCCAGCTAATAAAAACTAAATTTCCTCCCTCATAGGTAGAGGTATCTGTGTTGCACATGTTTGGAGGAAGGAAAAGGGAAGATTTCTTCAAGAGGGAGGGGATAACCTCAGCTGGCATGTCCTGTGCCCCTTCTTCATTGTCCTTCACGCCTCCTGAAATGCAGCACAGTGGCAACTGCCCCAGCAGCCAGATGCATTTGACCACAGGGAAGGGCCGGGAGGAAGCCCAGAGCTCTTAGAGGTAACACGTGCTTGAGCCCCTGCACTGCCTCTGATTCCTCTAGAGCACTTGGGCCTAACTCAAGCTGCTGTGAGTAGGGCCTTTTGTAACACACAGTCAAATTTAATTTCTACTTGATTAAAAAAAAAAGTAATCAAACCAGATATGTGCTCTAAAATTGTATACTTAGTCATCTCTTCCATAGAGCATGCAGTCAGGAGGTCAAAGGTCTTCCACACAGTAGGCAAACTGTGGGCTCCACCTATGGGTGCTGTGCCCTGGCATCCTTTGTCAAGTGGGCTGCTGCAGTAAGACGGTGTGCCCTGCGTGAGCTGCCACTCTTACTCTTCAGTTTCCCTCGTGGTGGTTTTGGGGACTATGAGTCTACTTTGATAAACATGTACCAATGCTTTCATGTACTTTTCAAAAGATTCATTAACTGCTAAAGACAGGCAGCGGGGAAGATAGCACTGAGCCACCCATCGCCCCTGAAAGGCCTGCAAACACGAACTTCTGCCATTCACAGACACAGCTAGGAGTCGGAGGTTAAGTCATAGCCTCCATTCTCAAGGAGTTTATAATCAAGTAAACAGACTTATTTGATGATGGCTTTTCTGAAGTTGGGAATAACACACTTGGGAGTGAGAGCCACAGTCCAGGGAATCTGTTCATTTCTACCAACTGCCGTGGGCCCAGAACTGAGCCGACGTCCTTCTTACTTCAGATGCCAAAGAGCACCTACTTCCTTCGCTTTGAATATAGGGTCTCTATTCTTTTCAAATCTCCATTAGCCTTATTTTATATAAAATGTATCCCATTAAGCCGTTAAGTCCCCAATTCCCTTTGAAGAATATGAACTAAGTTTTTGATGTAGTGGAAAAAATCATTTGTTTGGGAATCACAAATATTGGTCCCAAGACTCATTAGCTCTCAGATCTCTATCCTCTTTGAACACAATGCTTCCCCCACCCCCAGAGGCGATAACCGCTTCCTATTCAGTGTTCCTGGGAGACTAAAATGATAAAAATGTACATAAGTTTAACAAAAGCAAATAGCCATTGTGTGCCTACGGCGAGCAAGTACTGCTCCAAACACAGTGAACAAGGGAGGACCTCCCTAGCTTCTCTGCAGCAGAAGTATACCGGCTAAGGATGACAAGTTGATAGCATCAATAGTAAAAGTGCTAAGAAGAAACACAAAATGGGACAAGTAATTATCATTATAATTGAAGACAGGAACTGAGGGAGTCCCTTTTTCAATAGACTGGCCAGGGAGGGGCATCATTCCAGTCCTGAATGAACAGAGGGATGACTTATGCGGATTTCTGGAGAAAAACTTGCAAAGAGAGAAGGAAAAAAAAAAAGCCAAGGCCAAGAGCACAGAGGATGTTTGGTCCCAGCAGACATTCAGGACATAATAGCTCCTTTGCAGCAGTGGTTTTTCCAGCTGCCCACTTGGCAACCAAGTTGTACCACCTCATGCTTCCAACTTAGTAGACCATGACATAAAACACTTTTTGTCTTCTAGATTCCCATACCAAGAACTCCACCCCTCCCCTTTCTCCCCTCTCCTGCCCTACCCTACCCTCCCTTCCCTTCCTTTGCTCCGCTCCTCTGTTTTCTCCTTCATCCTCTGTCCTCTAGCCTCTTTCTCTTGCCCTTCCTTCCTTTTAGCCCAAGCCTATCTCCACAAGTGCATAAAGCATACTCTTTTCTAAAGTTAAGACATTTGCTAGATACATATCCTGTTATTCACTGAACACTGAGCATTTTAGGTGATCTTCACAAAGGCGCTAAGATAAAGCTGTTGCCACGTTCTGAATGGAGAGCCAGCTTCAAAGGTTAGAACAGCCGGTTTCACTTGGCTAATGAGAGGCTGAGTTGGCACCTGAGCTATCTCAAAGTTACATCCAGCAGATCCATCACTATCCTGCGCTGCCTCCTTGCCAAGGGAAGTGGGACATCTATTAATGAACAGGTCTAGGGAAAACCAGTTTTCCTAAATGTTATGGTTTATGTCTAGTTGTCCCCCCAAAGCCTCATGCAATCATGAGCAGGAACTTCTATAGATTGAGACTTGACTCATGAGTCACTGGGATTATGTGTTTTAGTACTGATGGGATTATGATCTGAGTACTTCTGGAATTATGGGTATAGTGTAAGGTGGATAGGCTGAGGTGGAGGGCCTGAATGTAATATAGAGACAGAGAGACAGACTAGTGCTGTTGCTCTGCTGCCCTGTTTGGTTGGCTGCCTCTGTCACCATATTGTCGCTCTTCCAGCGCCATGAACTGCTGCTCTCTGCCATGTGCTGCTGAGCCTTGGATCCAGCCGAGTATGGACTGAAACTTCCAGTAACTGTGAGCTAAATAAATTTTCCTTCCTTCATTTTGGGTGTCGGGTATTTGTTCCAGCAATGAGTAAAAAATAACTAAGACACTAAAGGAGTGATTCCCAGCCTCAGCTTTCTGGACCCCCTATAATGCTCTCACTCGTTCACTCATTCACATTTATTAAGTACGAATTATGTGCAAGGGCTACCCAAAATTCCAGGAATGAACCAGCAGCCAGGCAACATCCCTACCTTGATGAGTCAAAGGTATATCAAAACTCTGGAAATGAAATTTATTGGCCAGGCTTTAAGAGCAGAAAGTGCCATAGAAGTAGAATAATAAAATGATCAAAAGAAATCATTACTACTAGGCTCTCTAAATGAAGAAAGAAAGAAAGAAAGAAAGAAAGAAAGAAAGAAAGAAAGAAAGAAAGAAAGAAAGAAAAGAAAAGAAATACGTCCTTCTAAAGGACTCTGCCTCTGTCACAACCAAGTCCCTTTAATATTCCTCAGATGTTCTATCCATACTCAATTTCTAAGTGTGTCATCACAAGCTTTGAAAGTCATCAGGAAGCAATGCGTTCTTTACTGTTTACGAGTTTCCACTATGTACATCATTACTACTTGGAGTTTGAAAAGTAGCAAAATAAATTTCATAAACCATAAAAACTCGCAATGCTATCAGCATACAGTGAACTTACTCTTTTATTTTAAAAGGAAAAAAATAACAAAAAAGTTTCAAAACAGGTTAGTAGGCACATTACAATACTTAATACATTGTGTATTGGGGCCTGGCGGGATGGCTCAGTGGTCTAAAGCGCCTGCTTGGGGAAGCTTGGGCGGCTTCAGGGACCACGGTTCGATCCCCGGCACCACATGCTGGGCCAGCCCTGCGGTCGGGGCGGGCTGAGCCAGCCATAAAAAAAAATGAGTGAATAAACAAAGGTTCTGAAACAAGAATTAAAAAAAAAAAAAAAAAAAAACATTGTGTATTTTCTTTGTACTAGTTATTCAGAGTAGAAGACACAGGTATGAAATCTTGTTCAAATAATAGTAGCACAGTCTATTTCTTCTCTATAGACTAAGAGAAACAGGCTGTATAACTATCTTAACTACCATGCATGTAATTTTTTTTTCCTTTTTCCCTTTCTTCCTTTTCCCTTTCTTCCAGTTGAACTTGATTGTGCCAACTTGATTGGCTAAGGGTCTGCCCAGGGGATTGGCAGGGCACACTTCTAGGTGTGTCTGGGAGGGGCCCAGATGCGTGACCTTTGCACTCTCTCAGGCCCCTCCCCTTTCCATGCTGGCACTGCTCCCCTGCCCTGATCTTCAGCCCCACGACTCGGCATCTTCACTCTACCACACCCTTCCCTCTTCGAGCTGGGTGATCATGAACTGGACACTCTTGAAACATAACCTCTCCTCCTTCGACATGTGGGTGTTGGGTTAGGTCCCAGGACGGTAAGGCTGACTAATATGCTGCTCCTTCTCCCATAATGGAGTTGGGCTGTTCCTCTTTCCCTTACTTATGACAGGCTCTGGGGATCCAGTAGATGAGGGACTTGCAAGCATCAAAATATTGTTGATATAATTGTTGACCTCTTTCAAAGATTAAGTCTTATCTTTCAACTGAAGAATACAGGAAGACAAACGCAAGAAGCACTCAGACCCCACTCTGAAGGAAAGCAGTGAATTTTATAGGATTCAAATGATAAATTTGGAGGAGAAAATCCTAGTTAACACATTCAGCAGTATGAAGCAGATTTTTTTCTGCAAAGAAATAAATGTCCTATATCTGCACCGCCCCATACAGTAGACACTAGCAACAGTGGGAGAGCACTTGAGATGCTAAATTTTAGGTTTCATTTCATATTCCATCTTTCACTGATATCAACTTCATTGATCAGCATAAATACATAACAGTTCCTATTATTTTTAAATATTCTTAACACCATTAAGAAAGCAAATTTTTTTTTTTAATTTCAGACAGGGTCTTGCTATGCAGGCCTCACTTTGTAGTCCAGACTGACCTTGAACTTTCAATGATCCTCCTGCCTCAATCACCTAAGAACTGGGATTATAGGCATAAGCCACCATACCAAGATAGAAAGTTAAAAGTTTCCAAGAGACCTTTTTCCCACAAACTAAGAATTTACCAGTCCCATCCTAGAACTTGTACTACTAAGAAAAAGTGGCTGTAATTGGTTTTAATTTGTTGTAACATAGCATTTTCTCATTAAGTTACAATTAAAAATTTTATAGTTAATTCATTAATAGCAGAGCATTAAATTCTCTACTTTGAAGTGTTTGTATTTATTAATGCAAGATTTGGGGCTATGTAGCTCTTAGTATTCAAAATGAGATTCCACCCAAAAGGACAGATAAAAATATTCCAGTCCATACCTACCTGAAATGATTTTTTAAAATATTTTGGTGTAGGGGCCCAGCAGGATGGCTCAGTGGTCTAAAGCGCCTGCTTGGGGAAGCTTGGGCGGCTTCAGGGACCGCGGTTCGATCCCCGGCACCACATGCTGCGCCAGCCCTGCCCTCAGGGCAGGCTGAGCTGGCCATAATATTGAGTGAATAAACAAATAAAGGTTCTGAAACAAGAAAAAAATAAATAAATAAAATTTAAAAAAATAAAATAAAATATTTTGATGTATACATACAGTTGGAAATTATTTTTTTTAAAAAAAGGAAATTCTGACTTATGCTACAAAATGGATAAATCATGAAGACGTGAGGCTAAATCAAATAAGCCAAACAAGAAAAAACAAATCATACCTACTGTGTGATTCTACTTGTCTGAGATCCTAGAGCAAGCAAAGCCATGAAGACATAAAACAGAGTGATGGCTGCCAGGGGGAGTGGAGAGGGAATGAGCGGCCCTTGTTCAGGGGAGAGCTTTAGTGAGCAAAATGCAAAGTTTCTGGAAATGGATGGGGATGACAGATGTACTACAGTGTGAATGTAATCATTACGAAAATGTACATGTAGAGCTGGGGAGATAGTTTGGTGGTCTAAGTGCTTGGCTGACAAACACCAGGACCCACGACCTGGGCACACTGTGTCAGCCACCCAAGCCAGGTGAAGTGGTGCACACCTGTAATGCCAGCACGGAGGAGGCTGAGACAGGAGGATCACTGTGAGTCTGAGCTGTGTAGAAAAACACTGTGCCAAACAGATTTTTTAAAAATTAAAAACTGTACATGTAAAAAACTTTAAAAGGATAAATGTAATGTTATGCATATTTCACTACAACAAAAAAAAAGCTTTACAGTAATTCTTTTTGAAAAGCATTTTAGCTGATGAACTCTTGCAGAGCAAAGCAAGCACCTTACACAGCAACTTAAGACCTCCCAGTGAAGAAAGGACATAGTGCAATCCACAAACTGAAAACTGCAGGAAGAGGGGCCTGTCACCCTAGCAACCTGTTAGACCAGTGATGGCAAAACTTTTAGGGTCTTGAGTCATACAAACACCCATTGTAGCATTCGTAGCATTCATGCCTATGTGGTTCACTCCCACATAGGCAGTGGGGGCTCTTTTGGTTGTACGCACATTTGCAACTCAAGGACCTGCACATTCTTTTACGTAGTAGACCATCAATTGGTGTTTGGTTAAATAAATGAAAATAATGAATAACCGAGAGGAGTGAACTAATAAAAAGGAATGGCATCATTCCTTTCTATTAAGTTATGGTCTATCCTCAACCCGGGGGCCCACCAGTGCTGTTGCTGTCCCTCTGGTGTGCGGTGAGGGGCTTCCTATAACCCCGCTGTGGACCCTATCTCTTGCCTATGGTGGGGACCAGGCCCCGGCAGGAGTTTATCATTTCTTGACGTACTTGGTGTCTTTTTATCAACCAAGGAAAGTAAATAAAAGTCATACTTAAAAGGAAAAAGAAATTTTTCAAATAAATAATAAAGACTAAGCTGAATCTCCACAATTAGACTAAAAACTTTATGGGATATTGTACCTGAATTCTAGTTGTCTGTGGGACTGACAAACAATTCTGTTAAGAGAATATTTGATTCGGTAACAATGGTTCAGTCATTAATGAGTAGGAGAACGATGTTACATCAGAATTGGTTCCATCCCTATATCAGTAAGAATTGTCTCCCATTCCTATATCAATAAGTGTTCTATATGGGCCTAAAGAGAAAAGAAGCCATGCGAAAAAGCCAGAGTCACCAAAGTATCTGCAACATGTCAGAATCCTGCATTTGTATGTCATCAGGGGCTACAACTAGAAGTGGGAAGAGATTTGTAACATAGCAATTACATCATGGTAGCTTCAGTTTATATCAAAAGAACGCAAAAGACTATAAAAGATTTGGAGAGAAACCTTTGAGAGTGACTGTAAATTGCACTTGATCTAGACTTTAGCACCCTAAAAGTGGGCACCAGTGCAAGTGTCACTTGTAAGACACATCTAAATATAGCTTTGTTGGTCTCCCAGATTCCTATAAGTTGAAGTTCAAAAGTATTCCATAGATATGAAATTCTGAACAGCCTAGAATCTATTTAGGAAAATTTTAGGGAATCTTGGGAGTAGGTACAGGAAAAAATTAAATAAATGTTGCCTGTAATCATCGAGGTCCTCCTGGATTAGTGTTAACAGTGAATGAAAGACTCGTACTCGAACGCTGTGGCAGGCCCTGTTAGTAGTTCTGTTCTTCATGGAACATTGCCATCAAGGAGAAAAGAAAGACCACATTTCTCTGTCATCCCTATGTACAGCCATGTAGTACATAGAATATGTGAAGTAAAACATGCTCCCACCAGGGGACACTTGACAATGTCTACAGTCATTTTGGTTTGTCACAACTGAATTGGGGTGGGGGAGGGGGTAATGTTACTGGTGCCAAAAGGATAGAGGCCAGGGCTGCTGTTAACATCTTGAAATACAAAGGACATCCCCTCAACTGTGACCTGACCCCAAATATCTATAGTCTGATGCTGAAAAAACTTCTGACCTAAAGGGTCCCCTACCTGTCTTCTTTAGCTAGGTTGGAATTGGGACACCAGTGATTCATTGTGAACCATAGAAATGTGAGACAGAGCAAAACAGGGGACTGGTCACATGGAAATCATTAGTGCAGACACACCACACCATCTCAGACTTTAATAATGAAATAAATGTCTGTTATATTTAGCCTCCTGTTCTTTTGAGTCTTTACTTTATGCACCTGAAGCAGAAGTCACACCTAATTGAGAATCCTTTCAGAAGGACTGCCACAGTGACAGAATTAAAAAAAAAAAAAAAAAAAATCATGAGTGGCGGAAATTTTCTCTTTGCTGTTTAGGATCTTCTCTCCCATGCATTTAGTAACAGAACTTCCTTGAGGGAAGTCCTCCTGCTGTTATTCTCTGCTGGGCTGTTTTGATGAGTGTGACTCCACTCCTCTCCACAGTGGCTCCTGTTTCACTCAGATGAACTCTCACATTCTCAAGGCCCCAGTCCAGTGACTGACTGCGGGAGGGGGAGGGTGCCACTGTCGTGCTAAATGTTTCAGATGCAGATGTGAGACTTGGAAATGCTATGCTCATCTTTTCTCATGAGGAAAGCAGCCTGGTGATGAAGCTGACTCACAGAGGAAAAGAAAAAAGAAAGAGGATAGGAAAGTCAGCCCTAGAATCTTCAGATCAAACTAAATTTATGCTGGGCCCTAGCTCTGGCCCTTTCAAATAGATGAGCCAATATGTGTTTTACTTATACAGACTGGTGAGGCACTCTGTCACTGGCAAATGAAAGATTCCTAACAGGTACAGAGTTTTATGGTAGAAAAAGATATGACTGGGATAAGTTCACTTTTAGGACCTTTTGGCTGCACTCTAGGATCAGGACATCATCAGCGAAGCTTCCTATATCAGGAAAGCAATGGTGACAGAAGCTTTGCCACTGCCTACTGCATACCTGCTAGGGAAGTGAGTGTGAAGATACTTGAATGTTCATGTTTCTTACTGTAGAGCATAGCCCTTAAAATCCAGTCTGCCGTGCACGCCTGTAATCCCAGCACTGAGGAGGCTGAGGCAGGAATATCAGTGAGAGTTCGAGACCAGCCTGGGCTACAAAACTGAGCTCAAGGCCAGCCTGAACTGTACAGCGAGACCCTGTCTCAAAAAGACAAAAAAAAAAAAAAAAAAAAAAAAAAAAAAAAAAAAAAAAAAAAAAAAAAAAAAAAAAAAAAAAAAAAAAAAAAAAAAAAAAAAAATCCAGTCTGCCCACAAGATATATCAACCTCTCTTCACCATTCCTAAACTACTTATGCATTTGAATAAGCAGACTGGTGGGGAGACAGCATTCTAGTTTTCTTTCTGCTGTTTTTTCTGTGATTAGTTGTCAGTGAGTATTGAAGATCTTTAAGAATTACTCTGGTTATATTTGGTTGCTCACCTTTGCTAGGAATCCATCATGAACTGTCAGCCCTAGGTCAACCCAAGTTTATATTCACCTTTTGCTTGCTCTTGAGGTCCTTGGCTCTCCTAACTGCAGCCAGGGACCTAGTTTGGTTCACCTAGCTATCAGTTTCAAGGAGACCCTCCAGGATCCAGAGGCTCATAAGCTCAAACCTATATTTTTTATGAGCAGAATATATTTATTAGAGGAAAGAAAGCTTCTTTCTAAGAGAAGGACAGAAAGGGGACCCCTGAGGCAGGTGGTCCCCCTCAAACCTATATTGCTTTATCAGAATTTTGTAAAAAAAAAGGAAACTACCACATGTGAATGGGCATGTTTCATGCCTGGAAGGCTTCTTCACCTCTCAAATCAGACAAAGAATACATTTATCTCATGGATAAGTTGCCTGACTGTCTTGTATTTTGAACTAGTCTTTATCCTTCGGTTATTATTAATCTTTGAGTATCACAGTGCCTGGTGGCCCTGATTTTAATGTGTGCTAACCGTTGCTGTCTATGTCTAGCCAATATTTGATTTAACAGCTACAGTTAAATAGCTGTGCAACCTAGGGGAAAGGACTCAAATTCTCTGTATCTTATTTTCCTCTTTATAAATGAGAAGTGATGAGAATCACACACTTGTAATCATAGTGTTTCAATTCAAAACATCATGCCTTATAATCCAATACTCTGAGTTCTTACCAATTGACTATACAAAGGCTTCACTGGGGGGAAAAAAAGACAAAGAGTTTGTTCAATTCAGTGCTAGGACTTTTGAGGCCCAAGAGCAGCTACAAATGGTTCATCCTCACATGTCTCACTTATAGGCTATGGAATTAGCTATTACATTGCCCTCAAGCAATTTAAATAAACATTCCTTACATAATTTTAGCGTTACATTGTGCTATAATATCTGTGTCAAAATTGTGTAACTGCTTATATCACATTGTATGGAAAGTTATTAGAATATCAATGACGGTCAGAAAATATCATTTATAAGCTAAGTCAAAGATATTTGATACTCAGAAAGCCAGTGATGATAAGCCCAGTACCTATGTTATAGACTAATAGTATCACAAAGCTTTTCTACTGGAGGGTTGAGAATGTAAGTTAACAGACCGACAATTGGAGAAAAAGAAGGGCTATAAGGATAGCCAATATTTTGGACCTAGCCCTTCAAGGTCAATAAAGACCCAGGATATAAGAGAACCTGTGCTGTAATATCCTATAACTCAGAGGTGTCCCAAATTTCCTGGTCAAGGAGATTAGGGGACCTCAGAGGAAAGGG
>PVJA010021762.1:0-35162 GCA_004027025.1 Myocastor coypus
AAAAAAAAAAAAAAAAATAGCCAAATAATGATGAAGAAGATCAGGAAGACAGATGTAAATCCAAGAAGGACAGCAAGAGCAAGAAGAGAGGGAAAACAAGAAGGAAAACTAGGATAAGAAAAACAAGAAGGCATTCTACTGACAGGCCTGTACCACTTAAAACCAGGCATGGCACAATCTCTGTGGATAAGGTCTGTTTTCTCCTAAGGTCCTAACAACCGAACAGTGATCTCAAGATTGGAAATGATAAATATTCGCATAGCACAGGCTGGTAACTGGAGAAACATTTGCAGCGATGTGTGGCTTGAGGAGGAATCTGTGCTCCTTGTTCACGTGCCTGTGTTCCTCCTTGACAGTGTAAGACAACAAGTGGACTGCCATGCGCATTTTATGGCAGCTACCATCTACTTTTTTCCTCCTCCTTGCTATCTTTTCAATGACATAAACATTGGCTCTGAAGACTAATTGTCTTTCTAGGCTTTTTTCTGGTTATGGAGAAAATGGGCTCTGTACTAACCTGTCACCACATACCCAACAAATCCTACCTCATGGACACATGCCTTAAAGGCTGACAGGAGCATGCCCCATGTCTCAGTTACGCTGTTCTCTTTGTTGAGAAATAGACTCAAGGCCCAAATTGAAGGAAGGAAAGATTTATTTAGCTCACAGTCTGTAGAAGTTTTAGCTTATTCAGCAGCTAGACAGCATGGGGTACAGAAGGAGGCAACAGTCCATGGTGGAAACAGCCAATTCAGCAAGCAGAATAGAGAGGAGGAGCAGAGAGAAAGCCTCTTCTCCTCCCTCATATTGTGCAGGAAACCTAGCCAAGGGCGGGCGAAACACGCACACTCATACTTCCAGTTTCGGACCATGATTCAGCCAAAAACTCTAGAAGCCAGTCCCTGACTGTAGGAGGCTCTGGGGGTAAACCTGGACACACACCATCAATGCTTGAGTTCAGGGAAACACTCATTTGTCCATTGTGAACTGAGGAGACTGTTACCTTGGTCAAATAATATGATTATTGAGCAGAAGTTAGATGGATCCAGAATATGAATATTGCAGAATGAGGAAGACACTCAAGAGTTTACTATCAATTGGGCAAACACTAGAAAATAATCCGTACTTCATAAGGAAGATATTATTTTGGACAGCCTCTTGGTGATATCCAACTTGTCACCCTCCAAGAGTTTGAATGGGTAGCAATGAGCTGATTTTATACTGTAACTTTTACAATTACAGACTGTGTAGACTATAAGGTCCGGCGCGTTACTTCTGTCCCCAAGCTCACGGTGCTGTGAGACAGACCTCGGCAGAATTGGCATGAAAGGAAATGGCAGGCTCAGCACTGGAGCTTAACAACATGGTCCTTGCAGCCCAGGATAGCATGGTGGAGGCTCTCTGATGTCTTCCTTACAACTCTCGGTGGTGTCACACTTGACATCTTACTCCAGGGCACAGGACCCATTGGTTGTCAGTCACATAGAAGGCAGGCCAGGCAGCTCCCTGTTTATCCCAGGGACAATTTTCCCACAACATTGGCAGCGTCAGTAGATATGATGGTAATGTTCTGGACAGTCCTCCAACCTCCGTGTTATATTCTCATGAAGGACAACGCAGCTTTCTAAGGGTCAGTGATGGCATGTTCTGTGGTAATGAGTCCTTCCATGTGCTGAGGTCATGTGTAGTAGCAGAGAGATAAGACTGAAGGCCAGTTGGTGTCTAAATGCAGTGAGATATGGATGGAGCCCAGGGAGGGCTGCCTTCTGTTGCTTGGGAGTCCCAGGGAGCTGGGGCCTGGAGTTTCAGGTGGTGGCTCCTTCTGCAGGTGCCCTGTCCTTGAGTGGTGGATAGAGCCCAGGGAAGGCGGCCTTCTCTTGCTTGGGAGTCTCTGAAAGCTGGGGCTCAAGGTTGCGGATGATGGCTCATCCCGTGGATGCCCTATTCATTCTTTAATTGCTATGTGACACCAATGGTTGCCACCTCCCCTGCTTGAAATATTATCAATTAACATTTGCATGAGCTCACTGTCTGGAATATGCTGTATCTGTTAAAGTAGTGATGTATATTATTTAGCCAGTTTTTTTTAATGCTGAATAAAAAGGAGAGTCTTCTGAGGCTCTGGACTCACTTTGAGAGAGACAAATCTCAGTCGGTCCTCTGAAGCTACATTCATTGAGTCTTCTCGTTGTTTCTTTCTGCACTGACACACAACGTACAACAGTCATCAATAATGACAATGACCACAAGCATTGGTGGCTGTTCCTTGGCAGTTAGCATACTTCTTATGATTCATAACCAACATGTGCACATTGACAAAAGCCCGGGAAGGTCATATTTTTGGCTCCAACCTTCAGGTGAGCCATGACCTTTGCTTGGTAGTGAAGATAGCAGTGGACCGCACTAGCGCCACCCAACTTGATATTGATGGGATCTTGCACCTGAAGGTAGAAATGGCCTTTCCTTTGCTGACGGTCTTCTCACACACTGCCTCTACTGTACCACTAAGTGTACCACAGTGGGATTGCAGTACATTGCAAGACATGGTGACCACTCCCATTTTGCCAGAACTGACAGCATCTGCGATAACAAAGTATCAATTACATCCAAATCAATCGCTCCAAGCACCCTTTTTTTCTTGGGATGCAGCTGGTATTGCTCCATAAGGTGTTGGTAGGAAATTCCTAGTAAGCAAAGGCACAAGAAGACTAGGGTGCACAGTGTGCAAAAGGGAGACTAGGGTGCACAGTGTGCAAGAGGGACGTGAGAGGACAGCTCACTCATTTTCCCATTCCTGATACCAAACAAAGCCGGATCTACTATGGATCTGTGAGCTGACTCCGATTAGAGTCAGTGGAAGTAAGTAGTAAAGATGTGTCTGCAATGTGGTTATTCTATGACAGCACTTCATTGTGGATTATATAATTTAACATTCATGCAATCATATCAAATTCCATTATTCTAGAATTATAACTACACAGTTTCCATGTTAGCTAAATGCAATGAATGATTTAATATTAAAGTAAATTTGTCCTGTCCTCTGACTCTTAGATTCACATAGAAAAGAGATTCATATTTCTATTTCAGAAAGAGTAATAATATAGAAACATATATATCAGTTATTTTGCCTTTTAAATATGTAGCTCTATCCTAAGTGCTTTCAGGATATTATTTCATTTAATTCTTATAATAGCCCTTAAAATTAAGTTAATATTATTCCATTAAAGAAAGTAAGCAGATTTGGATAAGTTAATTAGGTACCTTACTCCAAGTCTTATAGCAATAAATAAATTGGCCAGAGTCGAAAATCAAGTCTATTTGCCTGAAAAACTGATTTGTACAGAAACCTAATCTTAGCATGCACAGCACACAGACAGAAGGAGAGACATTCAGCTCACATTTGCTGACCATCTTTGAGTGCTTAGCATCATGGCAAAACTTTCACGCGGTTCACACAAGCCACAAGTCCTACCAAATTCTTGTGACCCCAACCCTTTCCCATATTTTCTGATGTGACGGTGTCTCACGCAGTACTAATGCACATAGGTCTTGAGATAAGCTCACAGCATATTTCTTAAGCAGACTATCTTCTCCGCATCATTCCTGCAATTCTGCATCAGGCTCTGCAATCTTACTATTAATGATGTCCACTAATGTTCACAGAGAATTCTTCACATTTTTGTTAGCTTGCCTGCTGCAAAGTGAAGCAAGCAGGGCCCGAATGCTTTGTGTGAAATCAGCAGGCTTCCCAGTGAGGCTGGGCTGTGAAGCAGTATTTCAAACATTTTCTTTTGGGTTTGCTAGTATGGACAGTGCTGCAGTTTTACGACATGACAACATTTCCTTTCTGCCCCGCATCGCTGTGTGGTGAAGAACAGGATTTCTCTGGGTCCCAAGGATGCAGGAAACTACGCTGCCTCCCGAGTGGGCTCCCGACACCTCGTGGAGCCCTTTCCTACGCAGACCAGTGGCACAAGGAAACAACACGCGCAGATATCGCATGCATTCTCCACAGCCTCAGAATCAAAGGAACACGGCACTCTGGCTTCTTTTCATGGAGATAATTCTATGACAGCGAAAAGTAAAAGGGCTAGGAGTTTGATGAATAGCATGGACATTGTGTAAGCAATGGTAATACTCCCTCAAAAAATATTCTGTGGTGTGCAAGGTTCTATTCCTTTCTGTATACCATTAGAGGTCGTTGTAGCTTCTTAGTGTAACAAATCATCCTTGTGCTCTACAGAGACTCTTGCAAACCAAACCAAAGTTGCAGAGATATCTAAGGAGAGGAGATACTAGAGCAGCCTATTCCTACAGTGACTTCAGTCCATGTCTCTTTTCGTAAGTTCATGAGGTCAAAGGAGATAGAGATTTGACATTAGGTCTTCAACAATCAGGGAGCCCCATAAACTGCTCTCTCTGCATTCATCAGAGACTTCCCGGCCACTGTGATCTGTTTCTGGAGAAAGGAATTCTCTGACATCTTGCTCCCGCCCACCTAACAGCAGGAATCGGCTGAATTTTGCGGTGAATCAATCAAAACACAACACACCTCTCCTGGGAATATTACCTTCCAAGCCAGATATTATTCTTGAGTCACAGTCTCTTCTTTGATATAATTTTTAAAATCAAATACCATAAAATTTATATTCAAGAGAATCGTTTAATTACTTTGCTATTCTTTTGCTTAAGGAGTTTATTTGAGCACAGATACTGAAAAGTAGGAATCAACTTGAATACCTCCATGGTATTCAGTTCATAAGGTAAAAACACTAGAAAATATTCCGTCATTCATATATTATATAATTAAAGTATCATTTTTTTAATGTACTTCGTCAAATTTGTCCCAGTGCTTGGCTGAAACCACGTCTTACAAGAATGATTGTTTCCTTTTAGTGTATCATAAATATGCGACTCAACTTTAAGCCGTAACCTTATTTTTAACTTCTGGAAACATGTACTGCTGTGCCTTTGCTGTTGTTCTGGTGTGTTCCCACTTTCCTTCTCCACACCAAATGGGCGCCTGGTAACACCAGCTCTTCTTCATTTTTCTGTCATCTGCATCTCAATCTTTAATCACACAGTTACGTTCTCTGGACAAGGAGGGGGATAAGATCCCCAGCTGGCCCATCTCCAGCGTCTCCTGGCTCATACATCAGTATCCCATGGTCCCTGGGAAGATGTCTGGATCTTAAAAGAAGCACTGGCATGGAGCCCGAGGCCTCTGCTGTCCTTTGCTAACTGTGTCAAGTAGTGCATCCGCTGCACACAGCGTGTCGCATACACACGTGCTGGTCTTGCCAGTCTCAAAGGGCTTTGTAGCCAGAAAGATACCGGCTCTGCTTCACATGCTCATTCGTTCACTGAAGTAGAATTAGCTCAGGCACAGAAGACAAGACCTGATTAAACCCTCAGTATATGTTCTGCAGAGCTCAGAGCTCCATTGTAGATATTATCCAATTACTTACAAATACTCAGAGAAGTCTAAGTGGAAGTGCAAAATAGCCTGGTCATAAAACACAGACAACATTCCAGAAGACAGTCAGGAACTACGCAATGCAGTTAAAAGAAAGCAAAATCTCAGGGAGGCTGAAGAGCTGCTATCGCATGCTTCAGGACAGAAACACAGGAAATAAAAAGGGGCAAACGGTACCCATACAATGCTGTCCTAACTGAACGTGAAGAGTGTAAAACTGATTCATTTAATAACATAATTTGTGATAAATTGAGGACTAAGCGCTTGCATTTTCTATTCTTCTAATCGGGAAGGATGAATCACTCAGTGGAGCCCACAGGGTGCAGCAAAAGGGCAATGAGGAGAAATGACAGGGAGCGGGACTGCCTCCCACCGAAGGAGGAAGTATAGCAGGAACAGCTGCCTGAGACGGAAGCCACTCACTAAATACCGGTTCACAAGCCCTTCTCACAAATATATGAGGCCAAATATGTTTCAGGATTGTTTAGAATTTGGGAAATTTGCACATATATCATTAGTTATATTGCAGATGGAAGCCGAGGCTAAACCCAGGATTCCTGTGTGTTTTATATCTACCTCACTCAGTGAGCTCAGGGGTTGTGTGGTATATGTAATGGGCTGACAGGTGGACTTAGACTCATTCCATGAGGTCAGGTGTAGAATTTCCCAATTCTATTCTCAGGCTGGTGCTCCAAACATTTAAAACTGTAAAACATTTTCCATTTTCAATAGTTTGGTGAGAATTGCTCAAACTGAGGTACTGCTAACTAGATTCTTTATGTTGTTTAGCAGTTTAGAAGTGAAGTTTTCTTGTGCACTTTGGCATCAGGAAAGGACTTGGAGAGAGAAGCTACGGTTAACAAAACACAATCTTTGCTTCAGAAGGTATTGAGGTTTCTAATATGATCAATGTACTCTAACATCATGGTGTTGCTTACAAATAAAATTTCCATAGAAGCATTTGAAGCTGGGCTGTGTCATGAAGATCTCAGGGGAAGAAATCTGCCGCCTTGGCTCAGCAAGACCTTTGCAGAATCACTCCTGTCAGACAAACCTTTCCATTATTTCTGTTTTATTGAGCACAGAATTAAAAAGAATAAGTTAATTTTCTCAGTCCTATCATAAAGATGAAGGAGAACTTAGTCCTCAAACTAATATCATTTCTAAGATAAAGTTATATCCTTGGCACTAAAGTAATTCAAAGGAGGTAAGAAATCTATGTTGAGGACTTCTTTAGAAAGTGAGTTATCCATGAAATATAAGCTGAGCATTCAACTCACCTTCCACTGAGAAATCAATAATTTTATAATCCTTAAGATTTATTGATGATTCTGATCCAAATGGAAAACTGAAGCTTTTTTTTTAAACGAATGCCTTTTTATTTCATATTTTTAACTCTTTCCTTTTTACTTGATAAGCTTGATTCTTATCTGTGTTATCAGATTCACGTACTTGTTTTTGATTAGCTTTACCAAACCACATGAATTGAATGCTCAAACCATAATACCAATATTATAATTAAAATTTGATAATTGAAAAAAATCAATGTTTTTTTTGCAAATACTTTCTTCATAAAATATTTCATTCAGAACTTCCAAGTTCAAGATGTCTTGAAACAGTTTTTCTAAATACTATACTATCAGTCAAATATAAACTAGGCCCATTTCCATTCATTTTTAGTTTTGTATTTTTCTTCAGCTTGAACATGGATTTCTCATTATCCAAGTGCTATCAGTGTAAATGCAGGCTGTAGGTAGAAGCATGTAAATACATAACACATAACAATATGTACCCAATGAAAATCAATCAGCAATATCTCAAAGCAAGTGTATGTTTACCTTTCTGCGCTAGCAGTCTCACTTTGAAGAATCTGTACGAAAGACAGATGGCAAAAATCACCATTTCAACATTGGCTTATGTTAGGGTTTGTGTATAGGTGACCCCCGCTCCCCCGGAGACTCATGCCGTCATGGGGCCTCTTCTGAAATTTGTGATTGGTCATTGTGGGTATGGGTGCCACACTTCCCCAGGGGCAGGTAATTTTGTACTTCAGTGTACCTAAGTAAGAGATGTTAGCTGCTTGGGCTGCTGCTACTCTCTCCTTTGCTCCTGCTCTTAGCTACCTCCATGAAAGCCTGCCCTCTGCCCTGTGCCAGTCTGCTTTGGAGCCGGCTGAATATGGACTGAAACCTCCAGTAACTGTGAGCTAAATAACCTTTCCTTCACTCATTTTGAGTGTTGGGTGTTTGTCCCAGCAACAAGAGAAGAATAACTGAGAGCTTATTTACAAAATTATTTGTAAGAGGACATGATTGGAACTAGCATATTCAATTAATTGAGAGAAAGCTAAAGTATATCAACATATGAACTTATTTTCCCTGAAGTTTTGTCAATGGCACATGATTTTAAATTTAGGATTTCTGCAAATCATAAATTAACAGCAATGAGTAATAGTGCCAGAGCGTAGTTAAAATGTGTATTTTCCTTAGGAGTGAAATCAAGTTGTATTTATAACTACAAATGACTTTTCAATTTTTATGAGTATTCTATTTATACTTTTGCACTTTTAAATTGATTTCTTGGTTTGCTTCTCTCAAATTTGAATAGCTATTTATATATTTGAAAATTAGCTCTACATCTGGGGAAGCAACTTGACGGGAACAAGAGCCTGCCTGTCACGTGTCAGGTCCTGAATTCTATTCCCTGCACTGAAAAGAAAAAAGAAATTAGTTTTTTCATAAAATTTGTCAACAATTTTATTAACTTTTATTGCTTCTTAATATTTCTTATAGCAATTTGGGCACATGAATATTTTGTTTTTGTGTGTCACAACAAATGAAATTTAACAGGTTTTTCTTATGATTTGTAGGTGTGGAATCACTATTACATGGCCTTCTACACTCCCCAAATAAGAGCCTGACACACTTCTCTACTGTGTTGGAGACGGTCCCAATGCCCTCTTACGCATGAGTAGCTTAGTGTAACAAAGTTGTCCAAGGACTCTTTCATGCTAATATGGATTGCAGAGGCATAGAAAAATTAAACTAAACTAAGTCATAAAAACTTAATAACTTAAACGGTGTTCCTCTTAATATTTTCATGAATAGTTCAGTTTTCTCTTTATGATTTCCCATTTTGCATTTATTTGACAACACAGTCCCATGAACTTTTTAAATTGATACTTTTATTAAAGAGAATAAAAAATAGCAAAGAAACATTAGAAATGACACAGAATTTCATGAAAAGAAATAATAGTAATTCCTAAATAGATATTGTATTGCATAAAATTTTCTTGAATTAGTTGTTTACATTACCAGATAGGAGCATGCAAAATTGATTTTAAAAAATTTATAATAAATTAAAAAGAAGAAGGAAAAATTAAATATTAACTGCTCCTTTCAATAGACCAGCAGCAATTAACAGTACAATTATCCAAGCTATCTTATACATATACATATACATGTACATATACATATACATATACATATACCTATACATGTACATAGATATAACTTTTACACTTCCTTTATGTTTTCTTTATTTTGACTTTTTTTCTCATTCCAGTTGTTCCTTTGAACAGATTATTTCTTTATCACAGTGCCTATTTTACTTTCAGATGTTATTTACGTTTTCATGTTCATACATGAGCAAGACAATGTGATTTTCTATGTTTTGTTTTGTTTATTTATTTATTTATTTATTTATTTTGTATTTGAGAGAAGGGTCTACAGAGTGTTCATGGTTTCACTACTAGAGCAGACTCAGAGTGATCCTCCTGTTCACAGCCTCCCAAGAGCCGGGATTACAAGCACACAGCATCACACCCAGTCATAATTGCCGTCTCACTGATCCCTGGCGATGGGCCAGCACCACAGGTCGGGGGATGGCATTATCGACCCCTGCGCCTCCTTGCAAGCACTTTAATCCACTGAGCTATTTGGCCCGCCCAAGACAATGTGATGTTTACACATGTGGGTCTAATTTATTTCATCTTTGAGTATGGCCCAGCATTGCATCCATTTACCTACAAAAGGCTTTAATTTACCAATTTTTAGTAACTGAGTAAGAGCTTATTGTGTAAAAATGTCCCACCTTTTTATCCATTCCTCAGGAGGTGGGCAGTTGGATTGTTTCCAAGATTTACTTACGACTAATTGCACTGCTGTTAGTATGGGTGCGCATAAGTCTCTCTGTTATGATGTTTTAAGTTCTCCTGGAAAAAATTCCCAGGAGGGGAATAGCTAGATATAATGGGACCTCCAATCCCAGCTTTTTTAGGAATCGCCACACTGATTTCTATGTGACTGTACCCGTCTACACACCAATGAACTGCAAGGAAGGACTCATTTTCCTCCATAGCCCTACAGCATTTGTTACTAGTTGACTTCTTGGTGCTAGCCATTCTTTCTGCAGTGAGATGGAATCTCAGCATGATTTTAATTTGCACTTTTTGAGTGACCAATGATGCGGAACATATTTTCAATTTGTATTTCTTCATCTAAGAAGTGTACATGCTCATTTTTTATTGGGCATTTCATCTTTGAGTGCCTGACATTTTAAAATTCTTTATATGTTCTACATAGAAGTCCCTCATCTGAAGCAGAGTCTGTAAAATTAAATACAAAATCGAATGGAGAAATAAGATACTTTCATGCGAAGGAAGAACTTTAGAAATTCGTGACCATGAAACAGACTCTACAAAGAGTACTTACAAATGTTTTACAAAAAGAAAAAAAAATGCACACAATTTCCAGAACAACAGCGGAAAGGAACCACTGAAGAACAAACAATAAAGCAGAGGGGAAAAGCAGGGAACCTAAAACAGGAAAAAGACATGACAAAGATAAGCCAATATATATCGTTTATAATGATCCATGTAAATGGAATTTTGAATAATTTTGTTCCCTTTGTCCAGCACCTATCATACCTTCCAGATTCCATCTTTCTCTTACGCGTTCTCCTACTAAGGAGAAAATATGATATTTGGACTAGCAGGTCTGATTTATTTCACTTAAGAGTACATTCTCTAGTTGTAATCATTTACTGACAAACAAGTAAAAACTATCCTATTTTATAGCTGAATAACATTCTGTTGTGGAAAAGTAGCACATCTTCTTCATCTATTCTTTAGCCTTTGGGCATCAGGGCTGTTTCCAGGATTTAGCTGTGACAGACTGCACTCTATAAACATGGGTGCAGATATATCACTGTGATGTGAGGTTTTCAGTGCTTCTCAAAACATATCCAGCAGGGGAATAGCTGTCCTGGATGGGACACTGCGTTGAGGAGAGTGACAGGAGAAGGTATAGGGAAAGAGTTTTATCTGTGTATGGAAGCAGGGTGGTTTGGAAAACTGTACTGTGCGTCTGTGTTCATTTATGGAAAGAAGCTGTTAATTTTTTAATTTGTTTTTTTTTGTCCTTTTTATCAGTTGCTTGTACTTTTGTCTTTTAAATTTCTTATACATCTGTTTCTTTTCTCTCTTCTTCTAATTTTAAATGAATATATCTGGTAATATGAATAGCTAGTCGAAAGACAACACTATGAATTACAATAAATATTGTGAAATATGCATTACTTTGTTAAGTGAAATTCTGTATGATGTGTAATTTTTTTTTCTAGTTTACTTCTAATTTGGACTCTCTTTAAAAAAGAAAAAAATAGTATTAATACACAAGGTAGTTAACATAGTTATACAGCTAGCTTCTCTTATTCATTGAAAAGAAATGTTTGTGCTAATATTCTTTAGACAAGATATCATGCTTGTATCTGGTAGTCTGAACAACTACTATGCAGACAATAATATACAATGTATTAATGATTGTAGCAGCTCTACTAACCTGTTTTGAAGTTCTGTTGCATTGTTATTTTATTTTTTCCTTAAAAATGGTTGGACTCCCACTCCTCCCCCCAAAGAAAAAGTGGACAGTCTTCATTCACCAACCAATAAAGCAGAATCATAAAGTTCATCAAAAGATAAAGTCCAACAATATTCTCTACACAAGAAACACATTTAATCTAAAATTAAAATAATAGATTGAAAGTCACACTTCATCTGACAGTAACCCATAAAAAAGCAGGGACAGCTAGTCTCTTTTTTTCTTTCTTTCTTTCTTTCTTTCTTTCTTTCTTTCTTTCTTTCTTTCTTTCTTTCTTTCTTTTTGTGTGTGTATGTGTATTGGTACAGGGACTCACTATGCAGCTCAGATTCTTAGTAATTCTCCTGTTATTAGTCTACCCAGCATGCACCATATTTTCTGGTCTCTGGGACCAGCTCAGTGCACGTAGGGATGTGGCTAACGTGGCCTGTAGTGCCGAGAATTGAACCCTAGTCCCTGTGGTTGCCTAAGTGGGCACTTAGTTCACTGAGCTATCTTGCTGGATCTGCTGTCCTGGTTGATAACCATGTAAACTTCTGTCTCAGTTACGCTTCTCTCATAGCTGGGACAAATACATAAAACCCAAAATGAAGGAAGGAAAAGTTTATTTAGCTCATGGTTTCCATCCGCACTCAGCTGGCTCCAATTCAGAGTGCACATGAAGAGCCACTTTTCATGGCAGCAGCAAAGAGCATGAGCAAAATGGAGAAGAAACAGCAACAATGACCCCAGAATGCAAGTTGCATTCAGGCTACCCTAAAGCTTGGCAAATACCTCACAACCATAATCCCACTGAATCACGAGGTAGTCAGAAACACTGGAAGTCTGCCCCACAACTGCATCAAACTCTGGGGGAACAACCAGACACAAAGCATAATTTTCCACTCCTGAACTCCAAAGGACTCATGCACATTCCTTTGTGTAGCAGGCATTTTAGTCCATCTCTAGGACTTGCCTAAGTCCTAACAGTTTCACCATTGCTGAAAAGTCCAAGATCGAAGACTCCTCCAAGACCTAGGGAAACTCTTATCTGCCAGCACCTGCACAAATAAAAGGTTAAACACTTTCAACATTCAGTGGCATAAGATAGACATTACCATTCCAAAAGTTGCAAATAATAGGAATACAAAGCACTGGGTCTAATACAAGTCCTAAATCCAGCAGGCAAACATCAAATCCTACAGTCCCAAGTGAGACATCCAAAGCAATCTGTGATGAGTTGTGAACTCCATAGGCCGTGTGTGGCTGCCGCTGTGTGGCACTCCTTGTGGTAACACTCATGGCTTCTCTCTTAGGCTAGCTTTGCTCCCTCCTTGCAGTTTCCCTTAAATGATCCTCATTCCTGGCTTTTTCAAACTTCTGGATGTGCCACTGAATAGGCTTCCCACTCACAGCTTCATACACTGCCCTCTCAGGGGCACACTGCCTGGCCTTCCAGGCCTTCTGAAATATAGGTGGAAACCCTCACAAGCTCAGAACTCCTGCATTCTACATGTGCCTAAAACCACTGCCACAAGGTTGATGTCAAGGTCTGCCATCAGCTGGAACAGTTGCTAGGCCTTCTTCTTTCTTGATGGTAGGGGTCCAATACCTGAATCACTGAACATGCTGACCCTAATTCCAAGGAACAAATTCTCAGTGCTGGGGCCATTCAGGAACCTGGTGTGGCTGCCACATCCGTTCTGGAATGTGGGACACTGAAGCTTTATCCCCCAAGGGAAAGTCCCTCACCCTTGCACATTCTGAGGCTACAAAGATTGGAGATGTGCTGTTTTCAGTGATGCCCTCAGAACATGCTTTCATTCTCTTGTTCCTTCTTCACAATGGAGATGCTCTTTCCTCGATCGTTGTATTACGAAGCTTTATTGGAACTTCTTTTCTCACCAAACTCACAATATTTTAGATCATCCTGTTGGTCTTTTTGCTCTTGATTCCAAACATAAATCGGATTAAAGAACCCCTAACAATAGCTGTGCTACTGCCTCAATATTTGACTGCTTTGAAGTATTTTTTGAAAAATTAAACAGTCTGTTATGCTTAATTTCAGCAGGCAAAATGCAGATAAACTTTCTGCCATGCTATAACATAAATCATATTTTGTACACTTAAATTTTTACTGGCTGTTAGGTGGCTATCTCATGGTTTTTTGGAAACAAAATGAAGAAGGAGCTGTATAACCATAAGGTCAGCCACTAAGCCACTATATTCGAAAACTACTGATGATCGGACTAAGGTGAGGCTGGACGCCACAGCTGAAGTTTCTTCCTTAAACACAATAACACATTTTCCTATATTGTCTCTAGCCTTGTGAAAAGGGCTATTGACACCGATCAACTTTCCAGAAAATGTACAAGTAGAATGGTTCACAAACTCACATGTTGGCTATTTGACATTTTTACAATTAATATATTCTTGAAGGAACAAGATATTCTGAGAGATTAAAAGGCAGAGGAAGAATTTATTCAGACTAATATGATTAATGTCACATCCACCACAACAAGGCTGAGAGCTGGATTAATTTATCAGCCCCATGAGGACAACAGGATTTAGAAGTTCTCTAGGTAGAAAATTATTAAAAGAAGGAAAGTGTCAAGATGGGGGTTCATGCTAACCTCTCACCCAATGCACAGTGAACACAGACCTCAATGGCCAGATGTGGAGGGCTGGCAATGAAGAGTGTCGTCACACATGAGGAGCAAGCAGAGTCTGGGGAGGGGGCTCGCACACTTAACAAGACCTTGATAAAACTGTGCTGTGTCAGTGGCACAAGTGTGGGGTCCAAGGTTGAGTCCTAGAGTTAAAAAGAACATGAGTGATGTTTAGTCCATGAGCATTTTGGTCATAATGGGTGCAAAATATTATTCTGACATAAATAATGAGGGACATGAAAAAGGAATTTTTAATGAATTATTTTATTCATTATAGGAGAACACAAAGTACTTGAACAGCTGTCAAGGATAGCAAATCACCTACTGCAAATCCACTAGACATTGATCCCCATCAAATGCTCATAAAGGATTACTATCAATAGATATTCATGCTGACAAAGCTCTGGAAGAGAGGAGAGGAGGAGAAGGAGGAGGAGGAGGAGGAGGAGGAGGAGGAGGAGATTGTCTTAATGTAAGGCCATAGTGACCCTTCTTTTGCAAGAGGACCCGAATGAGGTTTGAAAAAGAAGCCACATGAGGAGAGAGCCATTTTCCATCTAGTATCACTTCTTTGTGTGTGAGATCTAAGACAAGATGCAAAATAGTAAGACGACAGCATGGACAGGCTTAAACGGTGAGTAGTGCTTGTCAGGAGCACATTCACGAGAACTATTCTGGGGTTTTAGGGTAGAGGAGAGAAGTGACTTCAGATGTGCTCAGGTTAGCTGTGCTCCTGACATTGACACAGAAGCACTCAGGAAGGAAATGATTCATAAGCAACTCTTCATAATTTGTCCACAAAAGCAGTTGAATTTGTCAGACTTGGGTCATTTACTATTATGCCAATTGGCATATTACCATTAATCTATTAGCTGTGGGAAGCTTTGAAGAAATACTTGCTTCATTTCATAGAAAAGTCTATGAAAATTGAGAATGCAAAAAAATATTATCTTGGCAAAATATCAGTTGCTGGAAATTCTTAATTTAGGCCCCTGGAAAGGTCAAGTGTCAAATCCTTGTTGAGTCATGACGCTGCATTATAAATATCTAACCCAAATTTCTCACTGTACACCAAACAGATAAATATAAAAGAACTTGGACAGTCCGTCAGTCAGGGCTTGGTCAATGAAAGAAGCCATCAAGAAAATTTCAACAAGCGAAGGATTGAATGCAGACAGATCAATGTTCATAAAACCCCCAGACAGGCCAGAGCCGGAAGTCCAGTCACAACTGCAACTGAATTCTCAGAACCTCCATTGTCTCCATGGACTAAGAAAGTTACAGACATCAGCAGCAGGGCAGAAAACTGATAGCAAAGCATTTCTTCTGTCTGGCCTTGAGACAAACGGTTTTGAAGAAAAGGTTGAAAGGTTTTTGCAGAATCGCACACTGGTTTAGAACACATGATATATTGCTTTATGTCAGAAGAATGTCTACGTGGTTCCTTATTTACTCCCGTGTCTCACACAGACGCTTCCGCCTGGGGCATCTTTCGCATCGCTCCACTCCATGGCTGTGGAAAGGAGCACAACAGAGAGTGGGGACGCTGGGATGATAAAGCTAACCTCGTATTTAAAGGCATTGCCCTCAGAGACATCGCTAAAGACAGTGAAAATATTATAGAAGCATTGCACACAGCCATCCTCTAGCAATGGATCTGAAGATTTCTACAAATGTGGCCATCCATTATAGTCACTGCCACAGCATACATCTGTGGCATATTGGGGCCTGCGCTCTAACTGGGTAATACTTACTGCCTGTGGGCAACACTTTTGGGTGTATCTTCTGACAGCCTTACAATATATGCATTTATTCACTGTAGTTCCTAGGTTAGGCCTCACAAAATAATATCTAATACATATGATTTGTGAAAGGCATATAGTCTTTCGTTTCGTTAGAGCTGTGATGAAATTCAGCACCCACGCACCTGTCTTGCACCTTCTTTCCTGTGTCATTTGTTTTCATGCTTTTCGGGGCCGGTTTCTAATGTTTAAAAAAATAAATTGAAAATGAGTAATGTATGCAAAAGTGCAACTTGTGCAAGTAGTTCTGCAAAGGTAACTTTCAGTATTCCGTGCACAGAACATTCAAAAAAAGGCTTGTCTAGGTTTTAGAGTACATTGTTTACTAAAATGACAATATGTATGGAATTGTAATAAGAATAGTGCAAATCCAAACGGAAAAAAATCAAAAGTGTTCTTTGTTGTTAAAACACGTTAACTAGCAAGGGAAGGAAGAAGATAGGTCCCCAAAAGCTGGGTCTTCCCCAGACAGGGGCAGCTTCTGTGGATTCCACATAGCTGGGCCGCTTCTCTCTTCAGCCCTCCCTTGGTGGTTCAGGCTGGTCTTGAACTTTGCCTAGAGTGGCAAAAGTCCCGCCTAAGCATTCTGCCAGGCATGTGCCATCATGTTGGACTGTGTTTTATTTTTTTTTTAAATTATTTTCTAGACAACAGCTCTATAACTTAACAAGCCTAACAAGCCAGCACCTAGAGGATGAAAGAATTTCAACTTATTCCCAGAAAAGAGAAGAAAGCAAACCCAAAGCCTCGAGATCTCAAAGCATGTTCTAGGACCGTAAATGTGGCATCGTGTGAAAGCTGGCAGGCTTTTTTCCTTGATTCTTAATCTTCTCAGACTGGGTTTCTGTATAATAATTCCTATCCTTAAAAGCAAGTCTGTTTTTGCTGGCTTAGTGCTGTGATTCCCATGCTGCCAATGTCCTTAAGTCAAAATAGCTATTACAAGCTTTTCAGAAGGAACCTAGTATTAGCCTTGTTTCAGACCATCTAACGGTAAGCTAAATATACATCAACAAGACTCCTCCAGCTGAGATATCTTGGAAGAAATGACGCTGTTGGAAACGAAAAAGGGTGCCATGGGGAGAACCCATCTTTAGAGCATAAATTTCAGGACTTGGTCAGTAATCTCCTAGACTGAGTACATACCTTTTTTGGAATAGAACAGAAGACATGTCTTAAAGTGATACAACAGCTGAAGAGGCAGTTTTCAACTGCACAAACAAAACTGTCATTATTTTGGCGATTTTGAGAAGGCCTGGGCTTGGTCCTTGAGAAAGAAGGTACGAAATCCTCGGGGACAAGACGGTTGTACAGACCAAGGCTCACACACACACTCTGTCCTCTGCACTCCAAATACATTCCGATTTGCTAAGCGGCACGAGGACGAGGACCTGGAAATGTAGGACTCGCCCCAGCCCCACAGCGGAGCGTGCGAGGGAGGCCCGCCAAACGCGGGAAGACGGAGCAGAAGGGGCCTTTGAACAGCGCGTTCGCACAGAGCAGACTTGTGCTAAGGCTTCTGAAAGGAGAAGCTTCAATCAGAAGGAAAAGAGGATGACAGTGTTATGAGGAGACATCTCTCTGTGGTGATCTGGTAGGAAAGGAAGAGGAGTCAGGGTGTAGGCGGAGGACAGGCATCCTTTGAGAAGCCTGCATTTGGCCCAGGCGTGAGGGGCAGGGATCATCACTGCAGGCGGTGAGTCCAGGGTGCGTCCAGCCGGATGCTGCAGGCCGCTCTGCGGTGGGGGTTGTAGTACAGCTCCCTGCCTGCGCTCTCGCACTCGTAGGCTCAGGACCTCCGTGTGTGCCAGCAGGGGGCCACTGAGAGACCTGAGATCCACAAATGCTTGTCACATCCAAGGGAAATAGATTCTAAAATACACATCAAGAGAACATTATTTTTAAATAGCGGACCAGCACAGTGAAGGGAGAACACGTGGTGGAAAGTAAAAATAAGGGTGAGTGGAAAATCTAAAAATATCACGGAACTGGTGAGAAAATAGATCACGTATCAGATTCCTTGGTAAAAGCAATTACAGTGACTCACCCAGTGGTCTTTAAAAGAGGAGCTCAACGTAGTTCTCAGGAAAGACACGCGTCCTGGAACCTGAGTTGGCAGCGTACAAGAAATAAGTGAGAAACGAAATAGTTACTCAAGGCAAAGCCACACTGAAAACAGGGCAAGGAGCATGAGCTCCTGGATGTGTGGGTGAGAGCATAAGCTCCAGTTAAAGGAAACTGAAAATTAATGTAATTCAGTTAAGTTAAAAATGGTTCACAAGACTTGGATAGAGGGGGAAGAAAGGCGATAAGGAATCAACTTACTTAGACTCAGTGTTCCTGAACAATAGAGGTAAATAAACAAAATAAAAGCAGCGCTCCAACGCCAGACAGACAGTGCACTGTCAGAAATGCTGTCGGCCTGCGTCAGGCGACCGGCCCGGCGCGGGGTGGGCCAAGTGCCCAGACTGCAGTGATAAAGTGCTGAGAAGGGGAGCAGCGTTTAGGCAAGGATGCTCGGCTCTCAGGGTTAGGCCCTGGGTTTCATTTTTAGCATTTCAGACAAAGAAGGCAAGAAGCCGGGAAGGAGGGGGTATGGAGGCAGTTTGGTGTATTTTAAACATCTTGTACATTAATTTAATATGAGGCATCACCGCAGTGGCATTCTGCATATTGAGTGATGGTGCATAAATGTAACCTGGGAAAGAATTGGTAAATAAAAAATTCATATCCAGACAATCCCTGGCACCAAGTCAGGAAAGGTGAAGCCGGAACACATGGATATACAGTGTCAATTAGCTTATTAACCATGGGACCGAGTACTTCTACCTGTAAATAAACAGAGAGTAATGAAGTAGGAAGATTTGAAAATAATGTATTCAGGATGTCCGAAGGAAGTTGGGGCAGACACCTGTCGTGGAAGAAAATTTAAAGTTGGGGTAGAGAGAGAGCAGCCTGTACGTGAGGGAGCGCAGGCTAAGAACACGCACTGCCTCCCCCCTTCTGCTGCAGTAGCAGCGCGTGACCCCAGCACTTTGCTCTGCTGTCTTTGCGCCAAGTCTGCACGCTGTGAAGAAAGATCTTGGCAAATAGCTGAACCCCGGAGGAAGTGAAGCATGGAGCCTTCTGCCCCACCACGTGCAGTTTCTGCTTCAGAGACCCCATAGATCCAACATGAGCTTCTCCGGAAGAGGTGGGCCACGCAGCACACCCCGGCAGCCTCCTGCACCCTGGTCCTTCACAGGGTGAGATGTGCCCCAAATCCAAGGGCTCCTCCGCCCCCCGTCTTGCTGCTCCGCTTTGTCCCTCATGAGAGTTTCCACGTGGATCCCACACCCGGCTGAGCCCTATTTACCATGAGGCCTAACAAGGAGCAGAAACTCTGAAGAACTGTGAGTGAATAGTCACAGTTGCCTTCCAATTACGAGGTGCGAGCAGCAGGGAAATCAGCTTACACCAAGGAGAAGCATATTAAATTTGTCCTCCTGCCTAGGGGGGGCCTGCGTAGGCACTCAAGATAATACAGTATAAATCACTTTGCAACCATTAGCACTAAATGTATTAAACCATGGGATTTTTTTTTTTTTTCTATTTCACTGCAGGATACCCCTGAGCAGTACACATGGGACAGGAAATCCAGCTCTAAAGAGCTCCATACAAAGAAAAGAACTGACAAGGAGCAGCCGGCACAGAACGCTTCTTTCAGTGGGAACTGAAACCAAATGTTGGCCATTTAATGAATGCAAATGGAAAAATCTTAGCCGAAAATACAAAGACACTGGTTGGATTGTCTGTCACTAATCTCCCCAGTTTTAAAAGAAATATTTATTCTTTTATTTACTTAGGTTATAATTTGACCATTGCGTTTTTTTTTGTTGTTGTTGCTTTTTTTTTTTATGTTGTTTAAAAATTCCATGCGCATACTGTGGCACTAGACCATGCCTGCCCACCCTGGGGCTTTGCGCACACACGGCATCCCGGACTCCCCTTCTCGTCTCCTTTCTCTTCCCCTCCCCATTAACAGAAGCTCTGCCTGTGTCTGTCCCTTCTGCTTGTCTCTCCTGTTTGCTTTCATTTCCCTCGCTTTGCTTCTCTCCCCGTCTCCCCGCTTTCCTAGTTGAGGAACTTCTCGCTGAGTCCTAGCCCACCCTTCATTTTCCTCCTTATTTATACTTCGACTTTCTCGTGCAAGACAAACAATGAGATTTTGAATTTTTTTGTGTGTTTGATTTATTATATTTAAATTTATGGCCTCAAGCTTCACCCATTTTCCTGAAATGGCTATAAATCAGCCCTTTTTATAGCAGAGAAATACTCTGTTACCTTGAAATACATTACCTAAGGGGCTGGGGGATAGCTCAGTAGAATAAGCACTTTTCTGCAAGAGCAGGGGCCTGAGTTCAATCCCTGGTTCAGCAAAACAAACGAACAAAAAAAAAAAAACCCCAACAAAACAAATAACAAACAAAAATTACATTTACTGTATTTCTCAGTTGAGGGATACATGGGCTGTTTTCAAAATTTAACTGTTCTTATTTGTGCTTCTATAGGTATGGGCTATGTATGCATCTAAGGGTATAATATCTTTCAGGAAGAAACCTAGAAAGGGACTAGCTAGGCCAAGAGCAAGTTCTAACTGATGCTTTTTGAGAACTCTCCATACTGATGTTCATAATGATTGTGCCAGTTTGAACTCTCATTGATAATGGAAAACTATTCATTTTCTTCCCCAGGTAAGCCAATGTTTGCTCTTTGTTGATTTCATGGAGATAGCCATTGCCTCTGGAGGGAGAAGATATAGACATTATTTTAATTTTCATTTTTTTTATGGTAGGGATGTTGTGAGCATGAATATATTCATGGCCTGTTTATTATCTTTGTTTTTTGTCCTCTTCTATTTCTTTTGTTATCTTTTTAAAAATGACTTTGAAAAGAGCATAGTACTAAGAACCAACATTGCCAAAATGGCCATACTCCCAAAATTGTTTTACAGATTTAATACAATCCCTACCGAATACCATCAGTATACCTCACAGATCTAGGGAAAACATTCCTAAAATTTCTTTGGGTTCACAATAGACCTAGAATAGCAAAGGCAGTATTGGACAACAAAGTCCAAGCATGAGGCGTTAAAATCTCTGACTTTAAATTATACTACAAAACTACTGTGGTAAAACCAGCATGCTATTGAAAAAAACAGACCTGAGGATCAATGGAATAGATCAAGAGATGTAGACACAACTACAAACACATTCAGCCATCTTATCTTTGACAAAGGGGTCAAATGTGTTCACCAGAAAAAGACAGCCTCTTTAACCAATGGTGATGGAAAAACTGGCTCTTTATATGCTGAAAACTAAAACTAGGCCTGGGTCTATCACCATGCACTAAACGAAAGTAAGAATAGATTAAAGATCTAAACTTTAGAACAGAAACACTAAGAGAAAGTAGGTAGAAATCTTGAAGCTATACAAGTAGGCCAACATTTCATGAACAAAAATCAAATGGTATGGAAAATACTAGAAAGAATTAACAACTGGGACCTTCTATTATTGAGAAGTTTCTGCGTGTCAAACAAAATTACCAACACAATGAAAAATTTGGAAAATATCTTAGCTAATAAGTACTCACCAAAGGTCTTCTATTTAGCATTTGTAAAGAACTGAAGAACATTAGGAGCCCAAAATTTGAAAACTCAATTCAAAAATGGGCATCTGAGATAAATTCACACTTCTCAGAGGAGGAAACACAAGAGGTTAATCAATGCCTGAAAAAACACTCCACATCACTAGTCCTTTAAGAAGTGCAAACTAAAACAACATTGAGATACCACCTCACCCCAGAAAGAATGGCTAACATAAAGAAATCAACCAACAACGAATGTTGGAGGTTCTGTGAGGAATAGGGAACCATTCTCTACCGCTGGTTGGAATGTAGACTTCTTTAATCATTATGGAATACAGTGTGGAGACTCCTCAAACATCTAGGACTGGAAATCCCATTCGATTCAGCTATTCTTCTATGGGGAATTTTCCCAAAAGGACTGAAAACATCATATCATATTGGTATATGTGCGCCCATGTTTATAGTAACATGGTTTATGATAGCTAAATCTCAGAAGTAGCTAAAATGCCTGTCTCCTGAGGAATGGCTGAAGAAGATGTGGTCTTTTTGTACAATAGAGTATTACTCAACTATGAAGAAAAACAAACTCAAAAGCTTCATAGGTAAGTGGATACAACTTGAGGCTATACTCACAAGTGGATTAAACCAGACCTACATGTGTAAATACCGCATTGTCTCCCTAGTATACGAACTCAAAACAAGAAATAACAACTGAAAGATGTAACAGGAATAGTTAAATATTTATTCTTCTTTGTGTAAGACATGCTAGTTATTTCAGATGCCTATATTTATGGCATATTTAAATGTGAGAGTCTAATATTTTGGGACTTTGTTATATATTCTAGATATTATTCCTTTGTTGAAGGAGTGTCTTTTAAATTTGATGTAGTCCCGCTTGTTGATACTTCATAGTATTTTTGTTGTTGTTGTTGTTCAACTGTGCTTTTCTTCAGGAAGTTTTTGACCTATATTTACATTTTAAAATATATTGCCTACTTTCTCTAGAAACTTGAAATGCATCATTATTTATTTCAGCTTGTCATTTTTCTCTGATGCTGGAATTTGCTGTTATAAATTTCCCTCTAAAAACTATTTTCACTGAGTTTTCTAGGCTCTAGTCTGTCACACTGACATTTTCATTTCATTATAGAAAGTATTTTTTTATTTAATTTCGTTGTGACCCACTGATTGTTCTAGAGGGTATAATTTTACTTGCATTTATGGCATAGTTTCTTTTGTATCTTTTGCCAATGGTGTCTGATTTCATTATCTTATGATCTAATAATATGCATCATATCATTTTTATTCTTTTGCATTTAACTAATTCTGTTCTATGCACTGCTATGCAATATATGTTGGAGAAGTTACCGTATACTGCTAAGAATGTGTCATTTTATTTTCTTCTTTATTTTTTACTTTTTTCTAATTTTTATTTTTACCTATTTATTAATTTTTAGAGTCAAGGATTGAACTCAGGCCCTTGTGCTTGCCAGGCAAGTGCTTATTCTACTGTGCTATCTCCCCATCCCCGAGTCATCGGTTTTTGTTGAGTAGAACACTGTACATATCTTTTAAGACCATTTGTTCAAAGGTTTATTCCTTTGTTGACTTTTTGTCTAGTTTATCTGTCCCTTTGTGACAGAGGGGTCTTGGAATCCCCTTGACAATTCCAATGTTGCTTGTTTGGTTTTCACGTCTACACAAGTTTGTTGCATGAGGGTGTGTGCACTGGTGTTGAATGCATACGTAGGCATGGTTGCTGTCTCTTCTGTTGGGTTGTGCACATGTGTCGTGACCTTTGTCTTTTGAGATGAGTTTTGGCCTGAATCCACTTCATCCTGCTTTTTCTTTCATTCCTGTTCCATAGACTATTGTTTTTCATTCTTTTATTTTCGTTCTATTAAATTCTTTTTGGATCAAATATGTTAATTCTATTCAGAAAATTGTTAGATCTTGTTTCTTAATCTGACAATCCATGTCCTTTGACTGATGAGTTGGTCCTTTTGCGCTGATGATTATAATACAGAGGTACTGATATATCCTTATGACAGAAGTTTTTCTCTTGTGGTTGTTTTCCACCTTTCCTTTCATGTAGTTCCACTTTGTGCCTTCTGGGTCTGATCTATTTCACTTAGCAATGCAGTCTTAGCACCCATCCACGTTTCTACAAATGACTAAACATATCTTGCTTTAAACCTTAATGTACTCCAAATGTAATTCATTTAATTTGTGTATGCCTCCCACGTATCTTTGTCCATTAAACTATTGAGTGGTTTGTTGATCACTGTCATAATTTAGCTGTTGTAAGTTATTCTGCTATGCACATGGGTATATGGTTCGCACCTTGATGTGATGACTTTAATTATTAAAGGAAGCTACCCAGAAGATTTATACCTAAATCATGGCTTAGGAGATAGCTCGGTGGCACAAGTGCTTGCCTGGCAAGAGTAAGGTATTGAGTTTGAACCCTGGTCCCACAAAAAAAAAAAAAAAGAAAGAAAAGAAAGAAAGAAAGAAAGAAAGAAAGAAAGACGAAAGAAAGAAGGAAAAGAAAAGTGATATGCAAATCAAATGAAATTCATACTTTTAGTACTCTTTCTTTCTTCTTGCTTTCTTTTCTTTCTTTCTTTCTTTCTTTCTTTCTTTCTTTCTTTCTTTCTTTCTAGTATTTAGTACTGGGTCTCACTACACAGACTGGAATCATAGTGATCCTCCTGTCTTCAACCTCCGAAGCGCTAGGATTACAGGTGTGTGCTACCACGCCCAGTCTCAGTTGCCATCTCAGGGAAACCCCGGGGTTGGGGCACATGGGGGATCAAACCCCAGTCCCTGCCCTGAGTAATCAGATACTTAAGTCTGTTGAGCTGTCTGGCCAGCCTAAGCATTCTTTTCTTTCTTAAGGAATATCCATACTAGTTTTCATAATGTGGGGAGCAGTGTACATTCTATTCTCATCAACAGTGTAAAGAAGTTTCTTTTTTTGTCGCACAGACTAGCAAGAATTTGTTGCTTTTTGGGTCCTGATGATAACAAATTTTTTACTAGAATAGGACAGAATCTTATTTTTTTCTTTGTAGTTCTCTTAGAAATGCTAGACAGTTTATCAATTATCCCTTGGCCATCTACACTTCTTTTATAAATTATTCATTTCAACTGCACCTTTTCTGATCAAGTTTTTTCAGAAGTTTAATTTTGTGAGTTATGTATACATTCTAGATAGCAGTCTTCTGACTCAGGAATAACTGGTGAAAGTGCTCTCCACTTACTAAGTGCTTCTCTAGTCCTTTGGCTGTTTCTTTGCCATGCAGAAGCAGTTTAATTTGGAAAAACCTCACGGATTCATCCATCCTATTACTTCATAGACAGCCAAGGTTCTGTGCAGAGATCCATATCTTGTTCACCAAGAGTTCTACCCACTTGACATTCAAGGACGTCAGTGTGTCTGCTTTTGTATTTAGACCTACAGCTCCTTCTTATTGTATGTAATGACCTGATCAAAAATATGCGCCCAGAATCATCATTTTGTACTTGGATAACAAGGCTTTTTTAACCCTAATTTTTTTTTTTTTTAAGAAACCATCTTTCCTCTAATATAAGTATTCAGGATTTTCATCAAGAAACAGATGGTTGAAGGTTGTTCCTCCATCCTAAATTCTGTTTTACTGGTGAGCATGTCCATTTTCATGGCAATACTAGACTCCTTTTATCATGATGGCTGTGTGATACAACATCTGTTGTGGTTTGTGTCTGACTCTCCCCTCAAAGCCTCATGTACTCATGGGGTGAAGACTTCTAGAATTTAAGATTAACTCATAATCCACTGGGATTATGGAGGGTACAAGGATGAGATGATGATTCTGAGTACTGCTGGGATTATGGGTGTGGCCTGAGGCAGAGAGCCTGAATTTAATGTAAGAGAGACAGAGAAACAGATACTCTTTCCCTGTTGCTGTTCTTGGCCTGTTGCTGTTGCTGGCCTGTTGGGATTGTTGCTATTTCACCACCATGAACTGGATGCTCTTTGCCCTGTTTCACTTAGCCTTGGAGGGAGCCAAATACGGACTGACAGCTCCATTGTCTGTGAGCTGAATAAGCCTTTCCTTCTTTCATGTTGGGTTTCAGGTATGTGTCCCAGCAATGATGGAAGAGTACCTGAGACAATACCCCTAAGTAATTAAACATAGGATTTTTAAATCCCTGGTTTATTTCCTTTGTGAAGCAAAATTTTGCCTATTCTGCCTTTCCTGGTTTCACGTAATTTTATATAGTTTGCTAGTTGTGTAAGGAAATCTGTTGGTGTTTTGCTTACAGTGGCATTAACACTGTATATTAAATTGTAAAGATGCAGCTCTTTTGACGTTATTGACTCTGCCTACACAGGAATAGGGGGTGGCTTCTCATTGTATTTCTTTTTTTAATTAAATTTATCAGGATATATATATATATATATATATATTATATATATATATATATATATATAATATATATCGCATTTGTCATAGGGAATTTGTACAATAACATTCATGATAAAAGAAAACATGCAGAAAACCAGAATAGATGGTCTTTATCTCAATCTGACAAAAGCTATCAATGTCAAGCCAATAGTCAACATCATACAAAATGGTCAAAACGTGAAAGCTTCCACTCTAAAATCAGGAAGAAAACAAAGATGCCTTCTCATTTTCTAAAGCTTTCCTAATTTCTCTTTTAGAGCACTATACTTTTGCTAATAGAGGTCTCTCTCTTCCTTGGTTACGTTAATTTCTATGTAGTTATTTGTTGAAGTGATGAAGAATGGAATTGCTTTCCAGTCTTGCTTGGGACCTGCTTGGTGTACAGAAATACTATTATTTTTCATGTGTTGATTTGTACATTGGCACTTTGCTTGACTTACTTATTAGTTACAAGACTGTTTTGGTGAGCTTGCAGGCCTTCTGTACAAAGAATCACCTGAAGCATGACAAGGAGAGGTTGATGTCTTGCTTTCTTATACATATCATTATTATTTCTTTCTCTGCTGTAGTTGCTCTCGCTAAAGTGTGACTTCCAGATTGACCAAGCATGCCTGAACGAGACACACTTGTTCCTGCTTGAGGAGCAAGTACTTTCCCTTTGCCTCTGCAGTGCGGTGTTGTCAGTGGGTATGTCAGATGTTGCTTTAAATAATTTAAAGCAAGCTCAATCTACACCAGTTTTACAAGGTTGCTTTTCTTTTTTATGATATATGAAAGTTGGAATTTTACAGAAGGCATTTTCTGCATCTTTGAAGATGATCGTGTGATTGTCCCCTTACTTATATTTGAGGTATTCTATTCATTGATTTACCTATGTGGACCTACCCTTGCTTCCTTGTGTTAAAGCTGATTTGACGGTGATGTATGATTTTTTCTTCTTGTCTAAACAACATTAGTAGAAACTTTTATTCTCAATGAATAAAGACAAAGTGACAAAGTAGCTATATGTCACTCCTAACTCATATATACATATATATATATATTTTTTTTTTCTTTTTAAAGTTTCTAATACTAGAAGAAAATATTATACTGTGTCTTATAAGTAGATTGTAAGTCAAAGATACAATATGAATCATAAAACAAATTATAATGAAACAATATTTTTAGAAAATTAATTAAATATTAATTAAAATTAAATTAAATATTTCAAAAAATATTCCAAAATTCAAATCAAATCGTGGGCCCGACTTAGTGGTCAGAGTGTTGCTAATCATGAATGTATTTGTAATCAATTCAGAGTACTTCCATGGTATTTGAATAGGTTAATATATACAAAGATATCAACTAAGAAAAATTTTCCATGGTATTCTATTCATTGATTTACCTATGTAAATCCTTACTAAATAGTTACTAAAAATAATACATAAAATAAATACTGGAATGGCAAATATATGACCAGAACTTCTAACAGTTTGGGGATAGGATATCACATAAAGTTCTACGATGTCTTGGACACAGATAGTGTCCATGACCCTTACTGGATGCCAGGTGTCACTTGTGGAACTCAGCTACTGTTATTTCCTTGATATTTACCCTTCGGAACCACACAGAATCATGACACATAAGGTGAAGGGAAGTCCATTTGTGGAATATGCTGATGGACATATTCTGCTGCTGTATACAAAAGAATAGTTGAAGACTTCTTTTATATACCTCTTTTTTTTTTTCCCTGTGTTTAACTTTTTGCCCTATTTTGTGGGTTCTTTCCATTCTCCTTCATGGAGTCATGGTCATTTTGATTCCTCTCTACAATATCTTTTAATAAACTGTTGAGGGTTGGCTTTGTCATCATGAAATTCTTTAGTTGTTCTTCATCATGGAAGTATTTCGCTTCTCCATTCAACTTGAAAGAGAGTTTTGCATGGTAGAGCAGTCTGGGCTGGAATTTGTTTTCTTGCAAGATTTGAAGTTCTTCACACCATCCTCTTCTTGACTTGATGGTTTGTAAAGAGAAATCTGCTGTTATTCTAGTGGGTTTTCCTTTAAATGCGATATGTTTCTTTTCCCTAGCGTCTTTTAGTGTACTGCTCTGGTGCTGAATTTCTGGGATCTTGATTATTATATGTCTGGGTGTGGTTTTCATTTGAGTGATATTTTTTTGGCATTCTATACACTTCAATTACTGAATGTTAAATTGTTTCCCCATACTTGGGAAGTTTTCTGCTATTAATTATTTCCATATTCTTTTTATATCATTTGTACAGATTCCTTCTTTCTCATTGATGCCTGTAAGTCTTACATTGTTTATCTTTGTATTACCTTGTAGATGTTGAATTATTTTATCCTCACTCCTACTTGTATTTAAGGAATTAATTTTTTTAGCTCTTCACCAGCTGTAATGTTGTCTTTAAGGTCTGAAAGTCTATTTTTTCTTTCATTTAAATGGTTTTCCAGCTTGTGATTTGAGTTTTTAAGCTCCTGTATAGCACTTTGAATCTGCTTCATACACTGTATTACTTTTCTATATTGCTCATTCAAGGGTTCCATCATTTTTCTATTCTCCTCTATTTTTTTTATCAGTGTCTTCTTTACAAGCACTTAATACTTCTTTTATTATAGGTATTATTTCTTTTTTATTTCAGAAATAATTTCTGGTCTGATTTTCTCTATACCTTTCTGCAGTTGTTTCTTTGCTTTGGATGCTATTATTTCAGAGATTTCAGGTGCGTGATTTCCACTTTCTTCTATGCTAGTGTCTCTTACGCTTGTTCTGGGGGGCTCAGGGCCTGAGAACATACTTTGCTCCTTCCCTTTGTCATTTTTTATCGCCCTGCCTTCTGACCTTCGGTGTAGAGCTTGGGTAGTGTTCTTAACTTAGCACCAGATGTGCATCTCCCAAGTTCAAGCTTGACCAGGTGGGTGTCATTCAGTTCTGGCTGTTGATCTCCACTTCTTTGTGCTGCAGCTCTTTGAGGTGAACCTGCTGTGCCACTCTGGCAAGATTTTCTGCTCCAGGATCAGCTGGGTAGCTCTTGTCTCTAGTCTTTCTGTAGGGAGTTCTCTCACAGTTTTCCACACTGGGCCTATACGGTGGATGAAGTTCCATTCACATGTCGAATGAGTTTCTGGCAGGTCTAGGGCCATCTCACACATGCTCCGGGCCTGGTTGCTGGGTCAAATGAGTTTCCCAGTGATGTGTGATTTTTTTCAATAGTCTGCTACATTCCGTTTACAAAATCTTGTAGAGAAATTATGTATCTATGTTTATTGAGCAAGTTAGTCTGCAAGAAGGTTTCTTATAATCCTCTGTATTCTAGTAATATCTGTTGCATATTACCTTTTTCATTTGTAATTATATTGATGTGATTCTTTTATTTCTTTTGTTAAGTTTGGCTAAGATTTATTCAATATTGCTTACCTTTGCAAGGAGCCAACTCCGATTCATTTGTCCTTCCTATTTTGTCTCAACTTTTTGTTGAAATTTCTTCTTTATCTTTATGATTTTTTTATACTGGAATGCTATTGTTATTCTAAAAAATTCAGTTGCACTGTTAGGTTATTGATTTTCAATTCCTCTATTTTTCTAATGTAGGCATTCATGCCTATAAGCTTGCATGTTAGAAATGCTTGGATTTTGTCTCGTATGTTTTAGTTTCTAGTACCGGCATTATCCTCTGATTCTAGGAGCTTTTTAATTTCATCTCTGGTTTTTCCTGACACTCATTGATTATTTAAGAGTGTATTGTTTCATCTACATGTTTTGCACAGTTTCTGGTATTTCATTTGCTGTTAATTTCTACTTTCTCTGTCAGGATATGGCAGTGTGCAAAGATAATTTTAGTAACATTATATTTGCAGAAGCCTACTTTGCGGACTGATATATGGTCTATTTTTGAGTGAGGACTGTGTGATGCTTAAAAATGTACATTCTGTTGTTGAACAAATCACTGTAATTATCTATATCAAGTCCAATTGTTTCCTGGTGCATTTCAGGCTTGGTATTTCCTTTTTAATTTTCTGTCTGGTTTCTATTTGTAAGGGAGTTATTGATGTCTCATACCATGATTATGTTGATGTCATCATGACTTTTTATATCCAGTCATTTTTGTTTTATGTTCTATGCAGACATGTGTTTATAGCACCAAGATTCATAATAGCTCTGTGTCTACCAACAGATGAGTGGATAAGGACAACATGGCATTTATATACAACACAGTAGTGCCATGCCATAAAGAAAGATGAACTTGAGTCATTGTTTTAAGAAAATGAATGAACTTTTAGGCCACATTGTTGATTGAATTAAATGAAAAATAGAAGCTTCAATGTTGCAGATATTCTTATATTCCAACCCCAAACATAAATAAATGTCCAAATGCAAGACTGAAAAGAGAAAGTTAGGAGATAGATCTTTCTCAAGTGCAGCGAATTTAGAGAGGGGGAGAGGACAGGAAGTGCAGAAGAGTGGATGGAAACAGAAATTAAAATGGATTGTGTGTGTCGCTCAGCCTGATTTTGGAATCATTATGCTTGGGGCCCTTGGGTACTGAAGACTGATGGCAGAGCCGGAAATGTGTCCCGGAGCGAGCTGCAGCCCACATAGCTATGCTCTGGGATGACCAATTACTCCTGTGAGCAGAAAGCGTCAGCTATCCACAGCAGCTTCCAGTATCTACTGTAGGTACGAGAAACAGGCACATGAGGGGTGTATGTACAGAGGGCTGAGGCTAGAGCGCAGGGACAGCCACTTCTGCAGGCCAGGAAGCCTGGGAGGATTAAGGCATCCATGCGTAAAGCATAAGCTATCAACTTTGCATATTAGTTCTACAGGTAACTCAGTATGCTGCTCTGAGCTACATGTTAGCTCTGGGAAGACGACCTTCTTCCGGGCTTTTGCTTCTGTGCTGACATGATCTCAGATCTCAGTTCTGTCCTTCCATTGACCCCTTCTCTGGCCCTTAATAGGACCATGAAACTGGCCCACAGATTACTACTTCACCTCCATGGGACACATCTAGTTGCATTCTTAGCTGAACTTGTTACATTCTTTAGACCAGCTAAAAGGAAATTGATATCTCTTGCCAGCACTGCCTGTACTTCTATAATTATTATGCCTGGGTTAACAAGGAAAAGAAACCAAGACTACGACAGGGAGCTGCAGCCAGACGTCTTCAGTGTAGTGGTTCTCCACCACTATGTAGCCTAGGTTGGTCTTAACCTCATGTCAATCCTTCTGCTTCCACCGCCCAAGTGTTGGAATTACCAGTGTACACCACCATGTCTTGCTTTCAAATGCTTTTCTAAAATGAGAATTTCAGTATGCCAGCATTCAGTATGTGTATTTACGTTCATCATCTCTTCCTGTTAAATTGCTCCCTTCGGCGGTATGTAGTGGGCAACCGACCAGCTGTGGCTTCACATTCACTTTGTGAGGGAACGTCCCTGCTTGCTCCTGGGTCCTCATTGCACACAGTGTTGTCTCTTATCCTACATTTCCGTTACTCATGGTTTTTCACTCTTGAGAATGTCGATCTCTGGTGGTGAAAGTTAGGCAATGTTCTATGAGACAGTCCTCCAGGCTGTGATTTTTAATTGGAGAATAAGGAACATTTACATTACTTGTCATTATTGAAAGATATTTATCCAATCCTATGATTGCATTATTTATCTGAGATTTATTCTAAGAATATGTGCGTTTTATTATACTAAGCTCATGTGTGCTGGGCATCATTTTTCTAATGGTGGATATGTTCCGAGTGCAATATCATGCGTGTACTTTGGAAAGAAGTGCGTTGCTTCCAAAAGTGTGGACCACTCTGCATTACTCAGTAAGACTTCGTTCACGGCAGCAAGACCTGGTTTAAACTTCTCACCAGCGACCTCCAGGTTGAACTGGACTCATTGTTCTTGGAGTTCTGCTGGTGGCAGAATCTAACACCTATCACCGACTCCTTGGGGTTCTACACAGGCAAACAAAGACTGCCTTCTTCGTAGTGGTCTGACAGGACTCGTTTAGAAAGTATCAAGGGAATGCATACACAAGAATCGGTGCTACTGCATTTGGATAAAGCCAGTGTGTTCTCATGATCAGCATAGCTAAGAGAACATAACCAGTGAAACTTAATAATTTGGAGTAGAAAGAGCCATTAAGCCTACTTACGTATTGTGTATCTGAATTCTTAAGCGGGCTGTAATTTGTAGGTCCAAATATTCTGGAAGAGTCTGCAGTAGTAGCCATACAAGAAGAATATTAATCTCTATCCCCTTTAAAGTTTGATAAAGGAAAAAGTACCTTCTTGATGGAACGTACATCTTTACACTTTCTTGTGATATCAACTTCTCATAGAATGAGGTGAAAATCTCACTTCTTTCAGGATGCCTAAGAGCAACACACCGTGTATCGTAGTCAGCAGGCTTTTGTACGCGTTCCTTATCTGACATTCCACACATAAATAGTTTTGTTGTTTTTTTGTTTTGTTTTGTTTTTTCCTGTGGCATGCTCAATTAAAGTCTTTGGAAAAGTTCTTGCTTTCTGCTATTTCTCATTTGCACTCTTTCACTCTTATTTTATTTTGCTACTTTAAGAATGAAAGCTGTAAGAATAAGGCAATGTGTTTTTTTTTATTGTCTGAATACTGAAAAGCATGTTGTAACTATCCGAATTCCTTTCGCCATAAGTAAATCTTTCCTGTGAAACAAGGTTGGTGTCTGTTGGCTGGACGCACTTGCGCCCGTCTCTGGCAGCAGCAGCAGCACCAAAGTGCACGCTAAGGGTCTTTTGCCACTGCTTCCACGTGCTCGGGGGTGAATGGAAGATTTCTATGCTGAGCTCAAGTGTGCAGGAACTGCCATGCAGAGGCATCTGCAGAGGGAGATTCTGGCTTGTTTATTACCCACTCCCTATCTAACATTTGCACACTATTCGCACTAAGCTTAAACCGGAGTATGCACTTTGCCTCGCTATTTGCCAATTTTGAAATTGAATGTACAATATCTAGAGACCTCAATGTAGGATTTTAGTCTACTTTTATGCAGGGTCAATGGATGATTTGAAATTAAAATATAAACTAGAAGTGAACAAAACTTTTATTTCGAGAAAACAAACTTCAAGGTCATGATATTGATTTACCTGTAATTTTCACAGCAATTATGATTAGTTTCCACTTTAGATGATGTATTCTTCATAATAAAAATTCCATGATTACTGAAAGGCACACACATCTATACTGAAGCGATAGTATTTTCAGGTAATGAGCTTCAGTTTTCAGAAACTGTCACGGAACATAGCCTTCCATAATAGGCCACCACGAGTAGCTAGCAGAACAGTGGGCTCCTGCATCATTCCAAACCTGAAAGAATGTGCTTCTCGCAGAGAGACACCATGAGGACAAATGTTGTACTATTATGGGAGACACAGAAACGTGACAAGAGTGGCCCTGTCACGGGTGGCCGAGGCTGGGAAGATGAAGTAACAATGCACGGAAGCAACTGCTACTGAAGCGCAGGAGTTCACAGGTAAGCAGTCTTCTGTTAAGCACGAACGGCCTAAGGAACACATCAATGAGTCTTCAACAGCCTCATCAATAACTTGAGAAATCAGCAAGTCGATAAGTTGGAAGGCATTTGCCGACCGTGGTAATGAAAGCCATGAGCTTTCAGTGTGCAAAAAGGAATCCCCAAAGGTATTTTCATTAGCAATTCCAAGACTGATCATTTTCAAAGGAAACACACTTTGGAAGTTTCATGTAATTATAGTTAGACTCCTTAACATGCAATCTACTGCCCTAAACATTTATTACACACGAATGAGAATTACTTGCTTTGCACACACAAAACTTTCTTCTTGATGAACAGTGAAAAAGAGTTTTGCCTGATTGTTTGCTTGCTTATTCATTCGTCTATGTCAAGGACAGTCTTAAGGGTGATGATAATCACATGCACGCAGACATAATCACACGGGCTTTACAATTCTCAGCATAACCTTGGTTTTTATTCTCATTCTCAAAATCATGGAGGCTGACTCGGTCCCTTATCCTAGATTCGCGTGAGTGCTCCCACTTCCTGCTGATAGCACTATGTGTCAACTTCTGGACTTTGTCATCACTTGACCGCCTGTGCCAGAAGGACCCTCCTGTGCGCCCGTCCCTTGTCTGGTGTGCTCCGTCGGAACCGCCTGTTTGCTGCAGGTGGAGCCTTCTCCCTCTAATTTAGACACAATGAAGTTACCTCTTATTCTTATCAAGGTATCAACTAAAGAAGAAAGGGTGAGTCAGCTGTGTCATGCTGTGCTTAAGGAGGCCTTTCCCCCTTGTTCTTGGACTCATAATATCTGGAAAAGTCTTACCTTGAGTAAACGCATAAAGAATATTGAAAGTTATAACTTGTGACCCCACTTGGGCAAAAGAATCAAGACAAAAGCAGAAGTCGTGTACATGGAGAAGATTTTACAGAAGAAAAACAGACAGTGACATTAAATCTCCAGCAAGTATGCAGTGGATGAGAGTGGAAGTAGGAGCAACTATAATAAAAGTCTCATATTCTGCAATATGAAATTTCAGAGAAAGGAGAGAGAGAGAGACAGAGAGAAAGAGAGACAGAGAGAGAGACAGACAGAAGAGACAGAGAAAGACAGACAAAGAGTCAGACAGAGAGAGACAGAGACAGCAAGAGAGCTAGAGAGAGAGAGAGAGAGAGAGAGAGAGAGAGAGAAATGAGAAATGACCATGATGGGGAATAGTAAACATCAAGTTCTATGAAAATGGAGACATTAAGAAGCATCACGGAAAGAACCTTAACAGTGACTCTCTCCATGATGCGCGCATGTGGCATCACACCATATATGTCCATTAACCACAGGTGCACATGCACGGAATTATCCTTCCTTTTAGAAGATCACATGTAATTAATTGTTTTGCCTTAGATATTTTCAGCAAGTCATTTTCACTTCACTCCCAAGATCTTTAGATGTAGGACCTCTCTTAAAATGTTTGAAATGCAGGGCTGGCCAAATAGTTCAGCAGATTAAAGCACCTGCAGGTAGGCCCAGGGGCCAGGGCTTCAATCCTCAGGCCTGCCATGCTGCGCTCTCCCCCCCACCCCCCACATCCCCCTCCCCCACCCAACCCCCATTCACTGAGATGACAATTGAGCCTGGATGTGGTGGTGCCTGCCTGTAATCCCAGCTCTTGGGAAGCTGTAAACAGATGGACCACTATGAGTCCGATCTAGTAATGAGACCCTGAACACCCTCTAGGCCCTTCCCTAAAAATACAGAAAAAAAA
>PVJA010021763.1:0-35125 GCA_004027025.1 Myocastor coypus
CACTCAGGGCCAGCCCGGCATGGTGTACTGTGGGTGGAATCCGTGTCCTTGGGTTTGCCAGGCAGGCACTTAAACCCCTGAGCTATCTCCCCAGCCCTAAGAATTATTATTTTATTTCCTTGTTTGCACCTTATAAAACCCAGGGTAACACTGCTATCTACTGGGGACATTATATTTTGTTGAACAGACTGCCTTAATTTATGAATGCCAAACCAAAACAAATTACATCTATGATTTGTTTTAATATTATCTTGTGATTTAGTATAAAATCAGCATGGACTATATCACTTTATTCTGATTGACTATAATGATTTTGACTCTGTTAACACTGTATACCTAAGAGCCAGCCAGGTAGCTCAGCAGATTAAAGCGCCTGCTTAGGCAGATGCAGGGACCAGGATTCGATCCCTGGTGTGCTGTGCAGGTCCTGACCCTGGGGCGTGCTGAGACAGTGATTGAGACTGGGCATGGTGGTGTGTGTACCTGTAATCCCAGTACTTGGGAGGCTGAAAGCAGGAGGTTCACTATGAGTCCGATCTGTGCGTGAGACCCTGTACTAAATGCATAAAAAAGAAAAACCCTCAAACAAGACAGTATATGTATATAGGCTTTTTTCTTTTCCCTTCCTCTCCCTCTCCCTACCCTCTAGTTCCCCTTTCCTTTGAATAACTTCTTCTATTTCACAATTTCCGTTATGCATTTTGGTTCCTAGTTACACTTTCAGTTTCTTATGTCAGAGAGACAATGCGATATTCACATTTGTGTGCATGATTTATTTGACTTAAGAGTGTGGTCTTGAGTTACAGTCACTTAGCGATACATGTCTCAAATCTATCCTTTGGTCAGAGTAGTGCTCCACTGTATTAAAAAAAAAACAACAAACCCTGCATATTTTTTTATCCGTCCATCAGTTGATGGGAATTTGGGTTGTTTCCAAGATCTGGCTATTTTACACTGCGCTGCTGTAAACATGGATGCACATACATTGCTGTGGTGTGAGGTTTTATTCTTCTGGGAAGTTATCCAGCAGGGGCATAGCTGGATCAGATGGGATCCCCAGTCCTAGCTTTCTGAGGAGTCTCCACACCGATTTCCACAGGGGTTGTACCAGTTACACTTCACCAACAGTGGAGAAGGGTTCTTTTTTCCTTCCAGCATGCTATTGGCCATTTTTTTTTTTTTTGCACAGTTTTTATTTTTAAAGAGAATACAAAAAATTGTAAAGGGAAATCACTAAAAGCTATACAGAACTTCACTAAGCAAAGTGAGAAGAATACAACAATGGTTGCTATGTTCCGTATTGTTGTCTTCAGATCAGTTGCTCAGATTACCAGAGATAAGCCTGTAGACTAGCCAAAAAGTTATAAAAAAAATTTAAGAGGAGAGAGAAAAAAAAAACAACAACTAAGCATTAACTACTTTCATAGACCTGCAGAAAAGCAATCCTGTGCATACACGTCTATATTTCTTTTTCCCTTTCTTCTTTCTTTTCTACTCAGTTGTTCATTTCAGTTGTTCCTTCCTGTGGAACAGTTTCTCTCCCTCTTACGGTACCTATTGTAGCTTCAGGTCCTGTTTCAGGTTCTTATACTAGGGAGACACTCTGATGTTTACACACGAGGGGCTGATTTATTTCGCTTATGAGTTTGTTCTCTAGTTGCATCCATTTACCTATAAAAGTCTCGAATGTATCTTTTCTATAGCTGAGTAATATTCCATTGCATAAAGCTACATCTTTTTTTTTATCCATTCCTCAGTTGATGGGCACGAGCCGAGCGTTGCTTCCAAGATTTAGCTATGACAGATTGTCCTGCTATAAACATGGGTGCACATGTATGATTGTGCTGTGATGTTTTCAGTTCTTCTGGAAAAAGAACCAGGAGGGGAATAACTGGGTTGAATGGGAACTATAATCCTACTTTTCTGAGGAATCGCTATGTTGATTTCCACAGTGGTTTCACCAGTCTACATCCCACCAACAGTGGAGACGTGTTCCCTCTCCCCCACGGCCCTTCCAGCATTTGTTATTGACTGACTTCTTGAAGTCGCCATTCTTTCTGGGGTGAAATAAAATCTCAGTGTTGTTTCAATTTGCATTTCTTGAATGACCAATGATGTTGAACACTTTTTCACATACTTATTTGCCATTTGGACTTCTTCATTTGAGAAGAGTGTATTCATTTCAGGGAGGGTGTCCCTCTCTGTCTATGGACAGTGGACTAGAGTGTTGCCATGTCCCTGGCTGGGCAGATGCGCCTGCAGTGGCTGTGTCTCCCTCTCAGGTCTTCACCCTCTGTCTTCCTCCTCTGCCTCCCTAGGCCCCTTCCAAGGTCCCTGTGATGACCCTGCAGCTGCTGGACTTCTTCCTCAGCATCCTGACCATCTGCAGCTCCTACATGGAAGTGCCCACCTATCTCAATTTCAAGTCCATGAACCACATGGTGAGTCTGAACAGAGTCTGGCTGTGTGGCCTTGGGACCCCTCTCTGAGTCCTATGTTTCAGGCTGGGTTTCCTGGAAGAATAGTTTCATGTGAGTGATTTATTGAGGGAACACTCTCAGGAGGAAAGTTCTAGAAAGGGAGGAAGCTCACCAAGGAAAGGGTATCTTTGGGAGCAGCCCTGCCTGATTCCAGGGTCCCTGGACTGGAATGAAACATGCAGATAATGACAAATTACTCCTACACATCAAGAGGTAAGAGACACAAACATATGTTATTCCCCGTGATTTCTGAGGATCAAGGATTCCGAGCAGCTGGCCTGACTCACGTCTCCCTCAAGGCTGCAGCCAAGATGGAGGCTGCCCTTGGGCAGTCTGAGAGACCTGCACACCAGGTGGCTCCCCATGTCGCTGCCGGTGCCTGGTCCCAGTTCCTCCCGTGTGGCCCTTTGGTAGTGCTGCCGTGTGTCCCCAGGATACGGTTGCTGGAGCCCTACCTTGAGAATCAACCAAGAGGGAGACGTGGATGAGCCAACAGCAGTGTCCTTTGTGCCCTGGTCCAGATGTCACTCACTCATTTGTGCTGTATTCTGTTGGGTAGAAATGAGTCACCAAGGGCCGGCCTGATAGCTCAGTGGACTAAAGCGCCTGCTTTGGCAGAGCACAGCGGCCAGGGTTTAATCTAAGGGGAGTGCCGAGAAGGCGATTGAGGTGGGCGTGGTGGTGTGCACCTGTAAGCGCAGCACTTTGGGAGGTCGAAAACTGGAAAATCACTATGAGTCCAATTACATAGTGAGACCCTATAGACCCTGCATCCTGTCCTAAATGCATTAAAAAAAATGTGTCACCAAGCCTCACCACACCTAAAGGTAGAGGAAACAAGCTCTGTGTTTAGGCAGAAGGAGTGCCCTAGAATGCGTGGACGTATTTGCCAATCACTCCAGATTTGGCAAATCTCTCTGGGGGTGACAGGGCTAGATGACTCCTGCAGGCCCAGGTAAAGACACAGGGTGCCATGGGCAGCCAGTGGCACCTGCTGGGTGGTGTCCAGCAGCAGAGAGAGACCCAGGAGGTGGACGTCGTACTCTGCTTCCTGGGGTCGCCATCTGTCTGTTAGGGTCGCTGTGGCCCTCTGTGGCCCATCACCTGGGTGATGGCTGTAGTACCCTGTGCTCCCTTGGGTGTGGAGTGTGGGTTCCTTGGCTTCCACGACTGGGTGCCGCTGGAGGGCCTCAGGTCAGAGGTGACACAGCTGCATCTACTGCAGAATTACCTCCCGAGCCAGGAGGGCGTGCCGCACGGCCGGTTTGTTCAGATGATGCTCATCTTCTCCGTCGCCTTTGTCAGCGTCCTCATCCTGAAGGTGAGTGCCCCTTTGCAGTGTTACAGTCACCTGGTCACCTGGCCCAACTATCGAGGGTGGGGATGTGTGTCCCTGCTGTCCCCTGCCCTGCTTTAGCTCCTCTCCAGCCCTTCTCATGTCAGCTCCTCTACTTGGTGTCCATGGGGACCCCATGAACTAAATGTGAATATGCTCAGGGTAGGGACTCAGGACAGCACCCAGAGACACCCTGCAGCCTTAGGCCCACCTGGGTGTGGGCCCAGCCCACCCTTGTCAGCAGGGGCCCAGTATTGGCCACTCTGTCAGGGCCCAGGTCGTCTGCACAGGGATGCACTGCGTCTCTCTCGGTCCACATCAGCTTTCTGTGACTCAGGCCCCACGGTGAGACCGACCGGGGATTAGAAGTTTGGGGGTGAGAAGTGGGGCTGCAGTGTCAGGGGCACAGGATTGTCTGGTTTCGAGTCCCACTGGGAGAGGTGGCGACAGGCGGGTGTTGGGAGCAGTGTGAGCAGCCAAGTGACCCAGCAGGAACACGCAGGAGGCCAGGAAAAATAGTGACAGAGGGATGCGATGGGTGTGGGTAGAGACACAGGGAACTCAGGGGACGCCGGGTGCTGGAGGCCACAGCCACAGCAGCCGTCGCTCAGCAGAAGGAGGGACCGTTAAAAGCCATGCTTCTCTGCTGATGAGAGAAATGTAGCTGCCACGTGGACATCCGGGACCCATGGCGAGTGAAGAAGGCTCTCCGCTAGCCCCCAGTGCCCATTGCTGCTCAGCGTCACTGCTGCAGGGTGGCATTCCCTCTGCCTGCCCCCCTGCATCCGCATCCGGGTCTCCAGGGCCCGCCTGCCGCTGAGTCCTTTGGCCGCTTCTGCCCTCACTCAGCACCTTCGCACGCCCCCTCCAGGGCTGTTCTCGCACAGGCGCACTAGGGAGCCACTCTGGAACCTTCTGGAAGGCTTCAAGGAAAGCCAGAGCGGACCGCTCTCCTTTGTCTGTGGCCTTTGCAGCTGGGACCCTCACCGTACCCATCCCCCTGGCCAGCCTCCTCCCCACTTGGCTCCCTGACCTTATCCCTGGGCTGTCACTGTTCTAAGCTCCACCAGAGGACACCATAGAACAGGACCTTGCAGGTGCTGGACTTGCGCCTCCATCTCAGGGGCAGTAGGGCGGCTGTGCTTCCTTGAGCATTTACTCCTGGGGACTCCATGGTCCTTGTTCCTGCGAAACCTCCTCCGCTTCTCGCTTGCACTGCTGTGAGGAAGCGGTGGCCTGCATCAGGCACAGAGATGGACATCCGCAGACAGATGGTCTCTTCCTTTATGAGCACCAACCCTGAACACGCTGCTTGTTGTTTGCTTTGAAATACAACACACCGGAGGCGGTTTTGAAGAGGGCGCCCCTCCCCCACTCTGTCTCCGCATAGCCAGGGTCCTCTGGTATAGTGAGCTCCCTGTCCCTGGGGTGGTCAGAGCTCCCCAGTCACTGGGGTGGTCAAGCAGGGCTGAGCTGCAGGATTACTGCAGGGAAGGCCGAGGGTGGGGGAGTGCTGGCCCCTCAGGGGCCGCCGGCATCAGCCCAGCACTGCACAGCTGACCCTGCCCCTCCACAGGTCTACATGTTCAAGTGCGTGTGGAGATGCTACCAATTCGTGAAGTACATGAACTCGGCCTCAGAGAAGAGCGACTCCAAGGTTCCCTCGAAGGTAAGCCTGGCCACCGTCCAATCCCCACTCCCCTGCTCTTTACTGTGCCATCTGGGGCCAGTTGCTGTCCCTCTCTGGGCCTCAGTTCCTCCACATTTAAACTGAATCATTGGGCTGGTGAGATAGCTCAGCGGACTAAGCGCTTGCTTAGGTAAGCTCAAGGACCTGGGTTTGATCCCCAGTACCACAGGACATGTTGGCCCCTCTCTGGGGCATATGCTGAGCCAGCCACTGAGTCTGGGTGTGGTTGTGCACACCTGTAATCCCAGCGCTGGGGAGGCTGAGACAGGAGGAGCACTAGGAGTCTGAGCTGCATAGTGAGATCCTGTACCAAATACATAAATAAATAAAAGATTTAAAAATTAAAAAAGATAAATCAGAAGAAATGTGTACCTTTCCAGCTCTGATAGCAGAAGACTTCATTCCTTCATCCATTCATCCATTTCTTCATTTCTTCATTTGACATTTGCTTTCCCATGTTCTTTTGGATTTGTATCCAGTCCTGGGCTCAGAGAGTGATAGATGCTGCCTCGGCCCTAGAGGCATGCAGAGTCTAGGTGAACCCAGGGGCAGGCAACTCGGTGTGAAGCACAGGGACAGAGGAGGCATCTGGGCACCAGGGAGGGCTTCCTGGAGGAGGTGATTCTGACCTGGTCTTGCATGGTGCGTGGGTGCCACCAGGTGAGGAAGGGCAGGTGGCTTACCAGGACAGAGACAGGGATGGCTTTGCACTGTGGAGTGTGCCTGGTTCAAATGATTTCAGCTGTGAAGTGAGGGCTGTATTACTTATGATAGTTATGGCTGCAAGTGACAAAGACCTAACTCTATCTAACAAATAAAAAAGAATGTATTTGCTTACCGGGCTTACAAGTCCAGGGCAGGTCTGGTTTGGGCCTGGTTGAGCTTTGATGTCAAGGTAGGATCTTGGCCTCTCCATCTCTTGACTACCTTTCTTATCACTGGTCTCATTCTCAGGCAGCCTTCTCCTTCTGGAAAACCAGCTGCCAAGACCCCTGGCCTGGCACCTTACATCTTGACTCCCCCACCAGCATGGGGAGCACATTCGAGTGGCCCACCTTGGGCTATGCGTCTTTTCCCACTCCTGTAGCCAATGGGATGCAATTCTATGTTGGCTGGCCAAGCTCGGCTCACATGTCCCCCTCTGGAGGTTTGTTTTCCTGCTGTAGTGCTGGGATTGAGCCCAGGACTGTCACATGGTCCTGAAAACCCAGTTAAAATTTTCTCCTTTTCCTTCTTCTCCTCCTTTGCCTCCTTCTCTTCCTTTTCCTTTAAGATTTTGAGGCGGGCTCTCTCAAAGTTGCTAAATTGCCCAGGCTGGGCTCCAACTTGCCATCCCCCGCCTTAGCGTCTACTCCCCCATGCCTGGTTACAGGTGTGCGCCACCACACCTGGTGGGACTGATTATCTTGCAAGCACACGGGACGGGTATCATTGAGACGTGTGGAGCTTGGTACTGAGTGGGCAAAGGCAGATCTGGAGCGACTGTTGCCACCTTGCCCACTGTGGGCCTGCAGGTGGCGCTCCTGGCTGCCCCGTTCCCAGTGGGAGCTGTCTGTCCTCCTCGGCCAGTCTAAGCCCTCTTGTCTCTCTTTCCCAGGTGGTCCTGCCATCCTATGAGGAAGCCATCTCTATGCCCTGCAAGTCTCCAGAGGGGGTTCCAGCCCCACCCCCATACTCCGAGGTGTGACCTCTGCCAAGCCCCAGCCCTAGTGCTGTGAGGAGCAGAGCTGCCTTGTAATCTGCTTCTTTGCTTTGGGGGCTCCCGTGGTCCACCTAGCTGACTTCAGGACAGTCTGCTTGGTCCCCTCCCTGGCCTGCTCTGTGCGGGGTTTAAAAGATGCTCACCGTGGGGTCCAACCCCTGGGCTGAAGATTTCTTCGAGTCCCGCACAAGTTCGGTCTGACTGGCTTATTTCCACCAGCTACATTTCCGTAGATCTTTTCCAATTGGTAAGCCTGGTTCAACAGCTATCAGCCTGACCAGTTTCACCAGGCACCTGCCAAATCCAAAGGCAGACCAGTAAAACAGTTTGGCCAAACAGTCCTCTGTATTCATGAGTGAATCACTGTTCACAAGGGGATACCTCAGCAAAGTCATCAATGGTAGTCACTCCTACACCCCTAAGCTATACACACACACCTGATTTCTTCCGATCACTATGTTTAAACAATTATCAATACAGCCAACCATCTGTGACTGAGAATTGCAATCAATAGAATAATGATGCAGTTCAATAAAAAACTGAAGTATCCTCCAAACCATTTCAGATGAACCCAGCTTCTGGCCACCAGCTCTGCTCCTTGACTGCCTCCTACTGGCTGGAGAATTGTTAATTCTTTAGAGGGGGACAGAAAATTATAAAGGGTTGCTAGCTGCCAGCCTATTACTGAAAGTTAATAGTTGTCTCCATCCACAAACAGCCACTCCACACAATTGTTTTGCTAAAATAGTTGGCACTCCCCACAGCCAAATGCTGTCCTGGCCGCTCCTGGCTTGGGCTCAGTGTGCTCATGGTGGCAGATTCCATGCCAGGATGACCTCTCCTGAAGTCGTCTGGCAGGACCAGGTGTCAGTCCGTCCCACTGCCAGGCTGCGCAGGGTGGAGGCCAGGCAGGGCTGCCCAGGGCTTGGGGCCAAGACACATCCAGCCCTGAGTCAGGCTCAGCCGTTCTGGAGTGCACCCATGCCACTCAGGCACATGAAGACAGGCACAGCCTCCGTGGCTCAGACTCAGCCCTGTACGTGTGGGTGTGGGGGCCATGGGGGTGGTGCTGTCCACGTACTTCCCTTGGGTGTGTGTGGGACCTTGGATCCCCGTCAGTGTGCAGGAGAGGCTGCTCCAGCTCGGGCGGCTCCCTCCACACCTCAGGTCACTGCTTTTTTGTGCGATCAGGAAAGGCTTTAATAAAGCAGGAAGGAGCTTTGTTCTGATGATGTAGCCCCTGACAGCCCCCCCCCCCCATTTATTTGGTCCAGAAACCCGAGCCCCGGGGCCTGCCCTCTTAGCCTGAGACATCCTGACCTGATACTGTTTCTGACCACGTGCATCTTGGGTCTCTCAAGGTCTCACCCGACGGGTGTCGACTCTTCCACTTGGCCAGCGCCTCCCTGCCACTGAGCCAGGGCCTGCTCCGCCCTCGGAGCTGCCTTGCAGGCAGTGAGTCCAAGCTGAGGTCCTGAGACAGATCCAGCTGTGGCTGACACCTCTGCAGCAGAAGCCTGGGCATGGGGCACAGCAGGGCCCAGACAGGGCTTCTTGGAGGAGGGGGTCCCCAGGCTGTCCGGAGGGGGCTGGGCATCAGCATTGATAACCCTTCCCCATGTGGGGTTGCTGAGCTACTGGTTGGAGGCCCACCTGAGAGACCAGGGTGTCTGGTCGAAGATGGAGTCTGTCACCCACACCAGGAGCCCTGAGAGAGCTTTGAAGGAAATGCCAAAGAACAGGAGGACTTTGAAGAGTTTTGGGTGTGGGACTTGACAGGTTCAGACATGGGTTTGGGGAAGGAGGAGACCAGGCCAAGCACAAGGACTGGGACAAAGCTGGTGAAGTTGTCCTGAAGGGCGGCAGAGGGGACAGGTGTCCTGTTGACACTGTTGCCTTTGCTTGGGGATGGTAGATTTCTCCATTGGTTTTACCTGCTCCTGATGAGATCCCCAAGCGGTGGATGGAGAGTGAGCCTAAGAGAGATGGGAACCAACTCCTTTTCACACACGAGGGAATGGAGAGGCCCAGAGGCATCAGGTCACCTTTCTGAGGCCACGTAGCAGTCAGATTTAGATTCAGCATCTCTTCTGTTCAGAGGCCTGGAGTCTCAGGCATATGCACTTGTAAAAATCTATAGGAAGAGGTACCAACATCCATGGCTGTGTGTGCTGAGGGCCAGGGGACCCTGAGGTGGCTGGTGTACTGTCCTGTTCTTCCCAGTACTGTTTACCCGCACCTCAGCCCTGGCTGGGAGCCAGGGAGCAGTCTGAGCTGTGTGGCGGGATTGTGCCCAGGGAGGAGCCAGGCAGCTGGGATGGGGGTGGCCGAGGCACAGGAAATAGCTGGGCTTGAGAAAGTCTGTGTGGCCAGCCAAGCCAAGCGCTGTGATTGCCGGGCAGCTTCGGAGGCTGACTTAGGTGCACACAGGAGCCTTTGACAGGAGCTCCTGAGAGACTCAGTGGAGCAGGATGCCCAGAAGTTGCTGGGCCAGGGGAAGGGGCCTGTAGGATGGGTGGGCCAGGGGAAGGGAGCTGCAGAATGAGCCCCGGATACAGGAGTAGCAGAACCGAGGGCTGTGACAGGGACAGGGACAGCCTCCCCAAGTCACTTCTCTGAGTTTCCAAGGACCTGTAGGCAAGTGTCGTGCTACGGCTAGCCCTGGGGTCCCGGGAAGGGAGGGTGCTGTTCAAGTCATATTCCCTCTCCTAGCACTGGGGCTCAGGGAAACATGGAACCTCTGAGGGGACAGAACATTGGAACTGGCTACAGAGCACCAGGAGCTTGGACCTGAAGGACCTCGATGGCTGTGGGGTCCCTGATTTTGGTGCAGTTCCTGCCATGGCTGGGAGCCCCTGCCTTCCCAGCTGGGCCTTGACGCCAGGCTGGCTGCTGGGCAGTGAGCAGTTGCGCTTCCTCCAGCTCACCATGCTGGAGGCAGAGATGACTGCAGCTCTCACGGGTGTAAGTGTGAGGGACAGGAGCGATTGCGACCTGGCGTGATGGGTGCTGGGACGGGAGGGAGCAGGGTCAGGGCAGGCTTCCGGGAGACAACTGGAGAGCTAGAGCAGGGGTTAGCTAGCCAGGTGGGGGAAGGGCAAAGATGCCTTCTCTACAGAGTTGGCAGCCTGGTAGGGCTTGGGGAGGATAGAACGGGTCTACATGGTTTAGGGAGGGACCCTGGAGTACCTGGATCCAAGCGTTCCACCCAATGACAGGCATGTCCTTTATGTCAGTTTTCTCATCTATGAAATGAGCTAACAAGGATCCTCCGCTTCACAGGTTTCTTGAGAAGCAAACAAGTTAAACATGTGGATGCTTAGCCGCAGCTTGGGGGCCTGGACAGTTTGGAGTACTTTTTCATGTATTGTAAGAAATCTAGATATAGGCAGTTACTGGAGTAATTTCACCTGCTGAAGACTATTAGAGCTGAAATCTCTTAATTGCTCCATATCTTTCCCTCATGTGCCTAAGATAGCTGCCACCACTCCTGCCAATGCATCAGTTTTCAGGCAGGAAGACAAAAGCCTTCCCAGAAGCAGTGCCCTCTCGTTTTGCAACTCCTTTACCTTTGATTGGTCCGAGCTGGTCACATGGCGCTGCTAGCTGTTGGAAAGTTTGGGAAATGGGAATATTTTGCAAAGAATTCAGAACAACTCACCTAACTATGCCTTTTACAAACCTTGAAGAACACTTGCTAAATGCACAGCTATTGGCAGCTGGTGTTAGGCCCATGGGCCCGGAGCTGAGGATGCACTTAGGGAAGAGAGAAGCAGTGAGCTGGGTGCAGACCCTGCAGGGTCCTACGCACGAGCCTTGAGTATGCAACATGGCCCATGAGGGAGGGAGGACAGAAGGGCAGTGTGATTTCCTACTCTAGTGTTCACTGTGGTGATAACCGGAGTCACTTCTGAGTGCTTAGGCCGGAAGAGGCTGCATCCTAAACCCCTTGAGGATGGAGGAGTGACTGCTCTTGGGGCCCTGGATGCCCCCTGCTGAGGATGAGGTGCCCTGTGGCCCAGGCAGAGGCTGCTGGGAAATGGTCCAGCTGAGCTGGCCTGGGGATTAAACTTGGGCATGGAAGCAAGGAGGAGAGGGGCTGGGGAGATAGCTCCGTGGCTCAAGTGCCTGCCTGGCAAGTGTGAGGTCGTGAGTTTGAACCCTGGTCCCACAAAAAACAAAGAACAAAACAAAAAACAAAACACAAAACAAAACAAAACAAAATTTACAGAAACAAGGAGGAGGAAGCTGTGGTAGAGGCTGGTGCCCCAGTGGGCAGCTGAGGACAGATATGGATGAAGGATGATGGTTTGGAGTTTGGGGGGTTGGGTTTGTGCTACCTGGGGGCGCAAGGTCAGAGGGGCTGCTCAGGGAGTGCAGTGCAGTGAGGGGGTGAGGTGGATGTGTGGGTGGGGTCACCCAGGCTCTCTGGGCTGTGAATCAGCGACAAGTGCTCCTCAGGGGACAGCGCATGGCTCCAAGGCCCATGTAGCTTTGGGCCTCAGCTTGCTGGGTGTGTGTAGGGCCTGGGACACTCAGATGGGCTACAAGGCACCTTGAGCTCTCTATAGTCGGAGCTCCATAACACACTCAATGTGCTTTGCATGGCGGGGTCAGGATGAACAGCTGGTGGTACTGGGTGCCTCAGTGGGGTAGGGGAGCCCTCTCTGTACTGGGGTTCCTTGCACTGTGATTGGAGCGAGGCAGGCTGACTCCTGCTGGGACTGGATTCAGGTCCAATGCCTAGTGATATCTTTAAGTTGCAATGGAATAATTTTAAATGACAAGGAAAGCAGACTAAAGGAAGTGGGGAAGACCTACCCTGTGCTGACAGCGGCCCTTTGTGGACAGCAGAGCCTTGGCTGTGGGTGGATGACAGCCCCTGTGGGTGTCTGTGGCCACAGCTTCCACTTGCTGCTGGCTCGCTGGGCTCCTCAGTCCTGGGCTCGCATTCCAGCCTCTGCTGGGACCCGAGAGGCAGCTGCCTTAGACACCAAGAGTGGCCTGACAGGCAGAGGGCTCCCAGTGCCAGCCAGGGAGCCACGGCTGGAAACAGCCCATGTAGGTAGCCAGTTTGCTGCTACCCCAGTGACCCAGATGACCTATGTGGGCACTCGGTCAGCTTCCTCTGCCTGTGTGATGGGCTGGGGTGGGGGTGGGGTGCTCCAGGCAGGGCTGTAGCTTGGTCTTGCATCACAGGGGGACGAGGTCTCACCTCTAGTAGCTCACAAACCGGGTACCGTGGCTATGTTCAGCCTAGACCTGGCCAGAACCTTACCCATGGCTGAGTTCCTGCAGGGTGCTCTCAGAGAAGTGGGGTGCCTGACAGGCCTGAGGGATGATGGGGAGGATGACTGTGGGCATCTTCACCCTCTGCCATCTGAGAACAAGGGAGAAACTGGGAGCTGTCCCTGGTGGGACGTCCTTACAGAAGCTGGAGTGGAACGGCTTTGACATTGTCTCAGTTACTCTTCTCTCATTGCTGGGACAAATACCCAACACCCAAAATGAAGGAAGGAAAGGTTTATTTAACTCACAGCTACTGGAGGTTTCCATCCATACTGGGCTAGCTCTAAGGCAGACTGGCACATGGCAGAGGGCAGCAGTTCATGGCAGTGGAACAACAAAAATGGCGATGGAGACAACTGACCAACCAGGGAAACAGAGAGCAACAGAGAGAAAGTCTGTTTCTGTCTCTCTTATAATACATTCAGGCTATCACCCCAGGCTAGGGAAGTTACATACACCCATAAACGCAGCAGTACTAAGTCCCAAAGTCCCAGCATTACTAGGACACATAATCCCACTGGATCATGAATTAGTTTTAAACTCTAGAAGTTCCCACTCCATGACTACATGAGGCTTTGGGGGACAACTAGACACAAACCATAACATTCCACCCCTGGACCTCCAAAGTCTCATGCACATCCCTTTGTACTAAAGACATTTTAGCCCATCTTGAAGAGTTGCCAAAGTCCCAAGTTTCAGCATTGCTGAAAAGTCCAAGGCCCAAGTCTCCTCCAAGATCCAAGGCAACCCCTCAGTTGTGAGCCTCTGTACAAAAGAAAAGTTAAACACATCCAACATTCAAAGGCACAAGATAAACATTACCATTCCAAAAGTTGTAAACAACAGGGCAATACAAGACAGTGGTACTAACACAAGTCCAAAGTCCAGCAGGGCAAACATTAAATCCCATATTTTCAACAGGAACATCTGAAGCAGTCTGCACTGAGTTGTGAGCTCCAAAGGCATTATATGGCTTCACAACTACAGCACTCTTGATGGTAGCTCCCATGGCTTCTCTCTTAGGCTAGCTTTGCTCCCTCTTTGCAGTTTCTCTTAGACAATCCACATTTCTGGCTTTTCCAAACTTCTGGGATTTCCACTCAATTGGCTTCTCACTCTTTGCTTCACACACTGCCCTCGCAGGGGTACACTGCCTGACTTCCCAGGCCTTCTTCTGAAATCTAGGTGGAAGCCTTCTTAACCTAACAACTCTTGTATTCTGAATGTGCCTAAAACCAATGCTCCGTGGATGATGTCAAGATCTGCTGTCAGCTGGAGCAGCAGCCACACTTCCTTCTCTCTTGGTTGTAGAGGTCGAGTGCCTGGATTGAAGAACACTCTGACCCTGATTCTGAGGAACAAATTCTCCATGCCAGTGCCATTTTGGAACCTGGTGTGGCCACTGCCACCATTCTGCAACTTGGGGATCTGAGGCTTTCTTCTCAAGGCAAAGTCTCTCTCCCTTGCAATTCTGAGGCTGCAAAGGGTAGACACTTGCAATCTCCTGTGATGCCCTCAGGCCATCTTTTTGATTCTCTGGTTCCTTCCCACGCAATGGAGATCCTTTCAGCTCCACCTTTGCAGTCCATAGATTTCCTTTGTGGCCAAACTCCCAACATTTTAAATCATCCTGCTTGGTTGTTTGCTCTTGATTTTCAACATAAATCTGGCTGAAGCCCCCAATAACAACCATGACACTGCCTCAATAGTTTGCTGCTTTGAAATATCTTTTGAAAGATGAATCAGTCTGCCATGCTTAATCTCAGTCTTAGGCAAAGTCTCTGGGCATGAGCAAAATTCAGACAGACTTTCAGCCAAGCCATAGCACAAATCATCTGGAGTCCAACAACCAGTGTAGTCCTTCTTCCCAACAGAAACCTCTCCTGATCTTTACAGGCAGGCCTTCTGTCAGTCTTCTGGCTTGAGCTCTGATCAGAATCTCCCCTACAGAACATCCAAAGGCTTTCCAGCTCTTCACAAGTAGATGACCTCTCCAAACCTTTCCTATCTGCTCCTAAGCCATTCTTTATATGCAGGCTTGCAGACAGTCTTCTGGTCTGAGCTCTGACCAGAATCTCCTCTACTGAACAGCCAAAGTTTACCCAGCTCTTTGTAAGTAGACAACCTCTCCAAACCTTTCCTATCTCTTCCCATAAACCATTCCCAAAAGCTTGTAATCCACATGGCCAGGTTAGTCACAGCAATGAATCCGCTCCTGTGTTACTAAATTCTGACTCTGTTGCTCTCTGCCACCATTTGTTGCTGTCCCACCGCCATGAACTGGATGCTCTCTGTCCTGTTCTGCTCAGCCTTGGAGCCAGCCAAATATGGACTGAAACCTCCAGTAACTGTGAGCTGAATAAACCTTTCCTTCCTTCATTTTGCGTGTTGGGTATTTGTCCCAGCAATGAGAGAAGAGTAATTGAGACAGACATTATAGCATTTCTCAGGGGTATAGTGCTCGCCTAGCAGGCACCAGGCCCAGGGTTCAATCTCCAGCACTGCCAAGAAAAAGAATCTACAGTGGCCCACAGTCTCCATACCCACCGTGGCTTCCCCTGCATTGCTGAGAGGGCATGGTGAAGGGGGTCTGTGGCATGCTTCCCAGGGCTGGGGTTGCTCTGCAGGAGTGACCGCTCAGCTGTGTTTTAGATGTGTTGCTTAGCACCTGGGCCTTCTTATGCTGAAGGAGTCTTCTCTGAACCAGAACAGGCTGTGCCCTGGTCAGTGTCCTGCTCCTCCTCCACCCCCGTCCAAATCTGGTGATTCATCTGAAGGAGCAGTGGTCTTGCTTTGAAGGAGGCTCAAAGCATGAGAGGGCCGTCAGAGGTCACCTCACAAGAAGCTGTCATCCTTTGAGTGGACCTCAACAAGAGAGCACCAGGGATGGGGGGCTGTCCTACAACCTCCAGAGCTTGCATTCTGCCAGCCACTAGCAGAGCCTGAAAGAGCATCCCTGCCCCAGGAAGGAACATGGCTGGGCTGGTGTCTTGGGTCTGGTTTTGGGGGACACTAAGCAGCACCTGGCTTAGCTGCACCCCTCCTTGTGGTGGAGAGAGACCCGGGGGGGGCCCTGGAGCTGCAGTTTCTTTTTAAAAAAATTTTATTCATTTTAATGAGAAAAAAAGATAAAATAGCAATGAAACAGTTTCAAAACAAGTTAGTACGATGGTTACAATAATTAATAATCATGCATATTGTTGTCTTCATAGTGGTTATTCAGAGGACAAGATGCAGGCCTGATATCTTGTCTAAATAATATTAGTACAAACTTTGATTCTCAGTGAACTAAGACAAAGTGGCTGTTTATCTATCCTAACTCTCTATATTTGTTTTTTTCTTTTTAAATTTTCTAATACTAGGAGAAGATATCACACCATGTCTTATAAGTAGATTGTAAGTCAAAGATACAGTATGAGTCATAAAACAAAAATTAATTATAATTAAATAATATTCAGAAGATTAATTAAATATTAATTAACTAAAATTAAATATTTCAAAGCAATAGTCCAAAATTCAAATCAAATCGTGAGTTCAACGTAGAGGCCAGAATGTTGTGTATCATATGTATGAATCTGTAACCAATTCAGAGTACTCACATAGTATTTGAATAGGTTAATATATACAAAGATATCAACTAAGAAAAAGTTTCCATTGTGGTAAAGAATTACTAAGTATAAAACATAACATAAATACTGGAATGGCAAATATATGACCAGAACTTCTAACAGTTTGGGGATAGGATATCACACAAAGTTCTAGTAGGTTGTGTATGTGGACAGTGTCTATGATGGTTACTGGTGGTCAGGTGATTGAGCTACTGCTATCTCCTTCATATCTACTCTGTAGAAGCAGACAGAATTGTGACCCATTGGGCACAGGAGAAGTCCATTTGTAGAATATGCTGATGGACATATTCTGCTGCTGTATACAAAAGAATACTAAAAGACTGCTTTTGTATACCTTTTTTCTCCTCTGTTTAATTCTTCACCCTATTTGATGGGTTCTTTCCATTTTCTTTCATGAAATTGTGGTCATTTTGATCCCTCTATATAATATCTTTTAGTAGTCTGTGTAGGGTTGAGTTTGTCATCATGAAATTCTTTAGTTGTTCTTTGTCGTGGAAGTATTTCACTTCTCTGTTAAACTTGGAAGAGAGTTTTGCAGGGTATATCAGAATGGGCTGGAATTTGTTTTCTTGTAAGACTTGAAGTACTTTGCTTCATTCTGTTCTTGACTTGATGGTTTGTAAAGAGAAGTCTTCTGTTATTCTAATGGGTTTTCTTTTCAATGTGATCTGTTTCTCTTCTCTAGTGGCTTTAAGTATACAGTTCCTGTGCTCAGTTTCTGGGATCTTGGTTATTATATGTCTGGGTGTGGTTTTAATTGGGTTGATGCTATTTGGAGTTCTATATGCTTCAGTTTCCTGAATGTCAAATTGTTTCCCCATATTTGGGAAGTTTTCTGCTACTACTTTGTCCCATATTCTTTTTATATCATTTGTACAGACTCCCAGCCAAGAGTTTGAGGCCAGGCTGAGCAGCATAGCAAGACTTGTCCCTGCAAAATTCAGGCTTAGCAGGGCATGTAAAGCTTTTCCTAGTGTCCTGGCCACTTTTCCAGGCCACTGCCAGCCTCCCATCCCTCCCACTCTTCCCTGCCACTCTCCATCCATTCCCCTCTCTTTCCTGCCAGAACTCTTTAAGGGTCAGGGTCTGGGGAGACAGCGCAGCAGAATAAGCACTGGCCTGGCAAGTGCAAGGTCCTGAGTTCAATTCCCAGTCCCGTAAAAACAAAACAAAAAACAAACAAACAAACAGAACTCTTTAAGGGTCAAATCTGCATCTGAGACCATCTGGAAGTACAAGTGGCTGGCATCCAGGTCAGAACTCAAGACTTTGGTTGTAAGTTAAACCTAAAATTTCAGTCAGAACCTAAGATGTTCCAGTGTCAGGCCGGTCATAACTTAAGGGTTCATTATCCCAGGAACCCCTGTTGCTGGTGGGTGACAGAGGCCTCAGTTAACGCAGCTATCCAGCTGGCTATCCTCCCTCATCTCAGGATGCCCCCTTTATCGTGCGTGTGCACTGCCACAGATGCAGGAAGATATTTCCTGCTCTATGGAAAAGTTAAATCTAATTTGTTTGAATTTATTTGAGTGGGCACTTGGAATAAACGCAAGAACTATCTCTCCAAAGGACGCTTCATAGTCATTACTGACTAGGAGGAGAAATTTTTCAAAACTGGACTGTCCCAGAATTAATGGAAGATCTTTATCTTTAATTAAGCAAATACTGCAAGTGCAGGGTTACACAGGCGCAGCAGGACGGTGCCCATGGCAAGGGACCCTGGGCACAGCGCTGATGCAAGGGCCTGTGAGTCCGGTCCTCGCGAAGCCGGCTGGCCAGGCAGGCTCCGGAGGAGAATGAAGCTGGGAGCCCTGGAGCAGTGTCCCCGAGTGCTCCCACAGAGCCCCCTCCTGGGTCCCCTCAGGCCATTTCGCTGTCGCTCGCTGTCCCTTGCACAGACACTAAAGCCCTAGCAGCCTGGAAGAGGCCCCCCTGTGCACTTGCGCACGCTTCCCTCTGGCTAGTATCGGACGCTCCGTTCCCAATTTTTGAATCCTGGGGGAAAATGTTTTACATTTTTAAAATGACAAATATTTATTTTCTCTCCCGAATGTATATGCGGAACTCCCAGCCCCATTGTGGCCTCGCTGCGGAATGCGCCGCTGGCGGCGGAGCCTGGCCCATCCTGGAAGCCGACCTGCGGCAGGGGAGAGAAGGCAGCTGTGTTTCCCGGCCGAGGCCACAGACTCGCCATTCACGCGAGGCTGAAAGGGCGGCTTCATGTGCCCAGCTGCCTCCCAGCCAGCAGGGCTTTGTACCCTGTCCTTGGGGAGGGCCCGCCGACGACGGTGGGACCCCGCTCACGTTCCTCTCGTTCCCCTCAGCCTGGTGGGATGGCCTGCGCTGGCCCCCCGGCTGACCCTCAGTGTCGGACAGGAGCCTGAGGCCCACTCGCCACTTCCATCTCCCTCTCATTCATTTCTTCACTTACTCTGCAGATCCCCAGAGGTTCAGTGATGACAGATGGGAAAAGTTGCCAGGGAGCCTGGGGACACATTTACAGCCCAAAGTGGGGAAAGGTGTACTCCACAGCATATATGCAGAGAAGGGAAGAGAGATCTCCAAGGTGCGGAGGGACAAGGCTTCAGGTTTTGGGGGAGCAGTGAGCAGGAGCAGAGGAAAACTAAACAGAGGAGGTAGAAGAAAGGGTTCACACTGCCTGTTCACTGATGGCTACAGAGGGGTGGGAGGCCTGTGCTTGAAGCTTGATGGCTCCTAACCTGGCCATCAAGCTAGTCAGTAATGTGTTTGGGCCTCAGTTTTCTCATCTGACAACTGGGCTAATATACTCCATTGGATCTGCTAACTTCACAGGTTTGTTGAGAGAAAAGAAAGAAACAAAGAGAATGACTTTGTCATGCGAACGGGATTGTCATTCTTATTGCTGGAAACTCTGGGAACAACTGGCTGGATCTAGGTTGCTTTTCTTTCTTTCGTTTTTTGTTTTGTTCTGTTTTTTTTTTTTTTTTTTTGAGACAGAGTCTCACTATGCAGTTCAGGCTGGTCTTGAGCTCTCTTTGTAGCCCAGGCTGGCCTCAGACTTGCCATGATCGCCTTGCCTCAGCCTCCCCAAGTGCTGGATTACAGGTGCACATCCATTATGCCCGGCTTCGGTTTCTTTTTGTTTTTTAATTTTTGGTCGTATTGGTGATTGCACCCAGTGCCTGTGTGATATCCCCAAATCTTTTTTGTTTTCTGTTTTGAGCCAGGGTCTCACTAGATTGCTCAGATTGGGCTACTATTTGTGATCCTCTGCTGGGATTACAGGCATTGACCATTACATTTTATTTGCTTTTGGCTTTTTTTTCTTTTTGTCTTTTTGAGACAGGGTCTGGCTATGCAGTGCAGGCTGGCCTACAGCTCATTTCGTAGCCCAGGCTTGTTTCAAACTTGCATCGATCCTCCTGCCTCAGCCTTGTGAGCCCTGGGGCTGCAGGTGGGCACCGCCATTGTCTCCTTATGAAGCCACAAGCACCCAGACGCGGGCTCCCCCAGCCCCCAACTTTTTTTAACCCTTGCTGTTCCCAGACCTCATATGTGAACAGCATGGGCAGGTGGTTCTCACTACGTCACCATGGGTGTTAGCTGTTAACACGCCCCTGGAGGTCACCAGCCCATGTCCACCATGCACAAGCCTTGGCCCTGGCCTTCTCTGTACTGAATGCAGAAGTGAACTCTGCTCAGGCTTCTGGCTCATGGGACAGGCAGAAGGACACTGCCAGGGGCTGAGGGGAGAGGTGGGCATGGAGGAGCCAGCTATGGGGCTGAGAGCCAGGCTCAGGGCCCCTTCCCTGCAGTGATACTTCTTAGCTGTGTGACTCCAGGCAGGTCACATCAGGTCTCTGTTCTTCAGGCCTCTCCTACGACTGCAAGGAGTGACAGAGTGGCTCCCATGCTGTGGAGAGGACTGACTGAGCTAGGGACATAGCTGCTCTACACTGAGAGGCAGGCACTGGTGTCCTCCATCATTTCTAGGGGGCCTTCTAGGTGCAGAGAGGTGCAGTAGCATGTCTGCGCTCTGACAGGCCATGTTCAGCAAACCCAGCGGACCCAGGGCCCAATCTGCTCCGCACCACATTCTCGACCCTCTGTGCACAGAAGGATGCAGCTCAGTGTTGGCTGCAGTTGGACCTTGAAGGGCTGTGCTGGGCAGAGTCAGCAAGGGGAGGCCTGTTTGGGACAGGTGACTGTGCATGTACAAGGCCTGGTGACCTTGGAGGACAGCTGGGGGCAGCTGAAGAGGATGGGCAGAGACACCAGGCTGCAGGTGGGAAGCCTGTGAATGAGGATTTGGGACTGGACTTGTGGGTGGGGAAGGACTGGGGTGTGGGAGGAAGGCGCAGGACAGGCGAGGGTGAGGCTGCTGCCCTCAAGTGTCGCTGGCTGGCAGCTCCAAGTCCGCACACATGCACGGTTCAGCTGCCCCCACCCACCTGAGATTTCCTGAATTCCTGCTGCAGCTCTGGTTGCTTCTGCAGGCAAAGGAGCCCTTGTGGCTGGAGGGGCCTCTCTGGCCAGGGCGGGTGCTCCAACCCTCCCGCCCTCCCCTGCACACACACACACACCTCCATTCAGCCCAGCCCCGCCCCCGGGCTGTCAGGGGGGCCCGCCTGGTGGGTGAGGTTGATAAGACTGGGACCGCTGGCCCCCTGAACTGTGCTGTCCGCTGTCCGCGCTGCCTCCACCATGAGGGTCATCCCTGGCACCAGCCTGGGGCTCTGTGCCCTGCTGCTGCTGCTCCAGTCCCCACGTGGCCTTGGACTTGTCCCTCAGTCCAGAGGTGAGGGGGCTGCATGATGTGGGGACACTGGGCCAGGGCCCCCAGTGACAGCTGGAGATGGGCAGAGGCTCCTGGGATCAAGGATGGGGGTCAGGGAGCAGGAGGGGCTGCGGGAGCTGCAGAGGTGGAGACACTGGCCGCGGCCAGGGCAGGCTGACTGGGGACACATGCGAGACTCAGACTTCCGGGGCTGCCGGGGCTACAGCTCTGGCTGAGGTCCGGTGCTTGGAATGCCTTCTTTCCCTTTTTTCCTTCCGTGGTCCTGGGGCTTGAGCTCAGGGCCGTGTGGATGGTAGGCAGGCACCCGTGCAGCTGAGCCATAGCCCCAGCCTCCTCACGCCGCTTTGTTTCTTTTGGTACCAGGAATTGAATCCACAGACGTTGCACTGGAGCTCTACTTTAGCTTCTCATTTTGAGACAAGGTCCTGCTAAACTGTCTGGGCTGGGCTGAATGTTCGGTTCTGCCTCAGCCTGCAGAGTGCTGGGATTCCAGGTCTACACTCGTGCACCAGGCTGTGCTCGGGCTTGGATGAGTGCGGAGCCAGCGGACAAGTGTTGCCTCACCCTTCAGCCCTGCCCACACCTCTGTGCTCTTCCTGGCATGTGGTACAGCTCCATGGGGCTGCAGTGACACTGTGCCTCTGGGAGAGGCTTGGCACACAGCTGGTTAGGCTGTCAAGGTGGCCACTGGGATTCCTGCTTCTGGCTCTGCCTGGGAGACCTGAGTCAGCCGTTTGTACCAGGCTCTGAGGATCTGCCTCCACTTTGCCAGTTCACTTTGATACCCATGTTGACAGCCACTGCAGAGGCCCTGGGGCTATGCCTACCACCCTGCTTTCTGGGTAGAAACGGTGAAGTGTGCTGACCTCCTCTGTCCTCTTGCTTATCCTCAAAGGCTCCTGTAAGGGAAGGGTTGTTGGCCCACTTCACAGAAGAGGAGACTGAGGCTCAGGCGGGGAGCAAGGTACCCAAGGCTAGCTGGGCCTCTTTTCACACTGGCAAGCGATGGCTTTTGCAAGCCCTTGGGTGTCTATGCAGAGACCCACAGGCCCTGCCCTGAACACTCAAGAGGCCCTGATCTTGGGCCCCAGACCCTACTCTGTCTTTCTCCCTTCCCCTCCCAGAGCACATCTGTCGGACGCGGCCCAGGGACCTGGTGTTTGTTGTGGACAGCTCGCGCAGTGTGCGGCCTGTGGAGTTTGAGAAGGTGAAGATGTTCCTGTCACAGGTCATTGAGTCGCTGGACGTGGGGCCCAATGCGACCCGTGTGGGCGTGGTCAACTATGCCAGCTCTGTAAAGCAGGAGTTTCCGCTGCATGCCCATGGCTCCAAGGCGGCACTGCTGCAGGCCGTGCACCGCATCCAGCCACTGTCCACTGGCACCATGACTGGCCTGGCCCTCCAGTTTGCCATCACCAGGGCCCTCAGTGACGCTGAGGGTGGCCGCACCACGTCTCCCAACATCAGTAAGGTGGGTGCGCCAGTCCCATGCAGGGTCTTTAGCTGTGTTTCCCTCTTGGCTCACATCTCAGAGAGGAGCCCACTACAGAGCTGGGGAAATGAGGGCCCAGCAGGCAAAAGTCTTCAACTGAGAGTGACAGAGCTGGTTTGGACCAAGCTTGTTCTTTGTGGACGGTGCTTACCACATGGAGAGCTTGCGGAAGAGCTCGAGGCTCTTTCGTTTCTGCTCTGTGGTGAGCCCAAGCCCTGAGAGAACAGGAGCAGGCCAAATGGGTGTTTACCTAAGGGGAAAGCACAGCCCTGCCCTCCCTCCATCCGGGTTCAAGCCGTTCCTCCCTGCTGCCCCCGAGTGTGTTACTTCAGCCCATGGTGCCTCAGTTTCCCCATCTGCAGGTCACCCAGCCAGAGTTCTAATCTGAGGGCTAAGGGCACTTGCATCGCATGCTGAGCACAGGTGTGACACCCGGGCAGGCCCCTGTGCGTCAGTCCAGGCTAAGGTAATCCACTGAGCTCGGGGCTCAGCAAAGCATAGTAGAGCCCCTTGCTGCCCCGCCCCGAGGCTCCAGGAGCCTGCTGGCTCTGCACCCCCATGGACACTGTCAAGCTCAGAGCAGGGCTTCCAAGGTGTCCAGAGCCCTTCTCCCAGCCGCCTGCACCTCCCTGTAGCAGGGGCCACTCTTCACCTGCACAGAGCCCCAGGCTTGGGGCTCCCCGTTTATCCTTCTCTGTCCGCCATCTCTCTCTAGCATGCAGCAGATGGTGACAGTCCTGCTCCGAGGGGGCATCCCTGCCCCATTGAGGCCCAGCAAGCTCAAACAATTTGCCCAGCTGCTCAGTGGTAGAAGCGCCCAAAGGGCGCAACACACAAACCCAGAAGAAGACTCAGAAGCCAACCTGCAGGTCTTCCATGGTGGGGCCACCTGGGATTCCCACACAACGTGCTGGGGCCCAGGCTGCGGTCATGGTCTAGAGGATGTAATGGCCATGACCATGATGGGGTGACCCCTGCAGCTGCCTATCTCCAGGGTTACCTGGTGGCTGGGGCGGGCAAAGCAGGACAGTGCTTCTTCAGCAAGGGATACAGAGAGGCTTCGGTAGCCTGCCCCAGAGAGGAGTTCAGCCTGCCTGTCTCTGCATAGCTCTGAGGTAGAGCAAGAGTCCCATGGCTGAGGTGCAGCCTCTGTGAAGTGTGACATCGTGTTGCATGGGCAGTCAAAGCTAGATGTTTTGTGCCAGGAGCCCAGGTGCTTGGCAGGGAGGAGGCGTGGGCAATCCCTTCCCAGAGGCATAGGAAAAGGGTACTGAAGCAAACATTGCCCCTTCCTGGGGCTTCCCATCAGGAAGAGTCTCCCTGTTCCAACCACAAATCCCTTTCACAGATGGAAAAACAGGCTCTGGAAGGTGGAGATGCATTTCTGTACCAGCCTCTTGTAACCAGGATGCTCTGCCACACAGAGCCTAGACAGGGCTCAGGTTAGGACTTGGCAGGGCCCAGAGTTGGCAGCAAAGGAGTTGGGTGTGGGTGGCAGCTCAGGACGGGGAGAGTCGTGTGGACACTGGCCAGACCAGAGGAGGGTGCACGCAGACAAATGCTTGCACTCTCTGGGAGGGATGTCACCATCCTGGGGAGCGGAGGAGGGGCTCATCTTCTCTCCCTGGGTTGAGTCTAGGAGGCGTCTTTGTGGGATTGGGGCTTTCTCCTAGGGCACAGAGGCAGACCCCATCAACCTGGAAGAAGCCAGTCCATTCGTTGTCCTCGCCCGCCATCTGGTGGCTGCATTTCAGAATGCATGGCGTTGGAGCCCTTGTTTGGCTGCGTCAAGGAGCAACGGCCTGGCAGCATGGCCACTCCGTCTTCGCTAAGCTCCTGGTCACAGAGATGTGTGCCGAGCCGAGGGCCATGATCCTGCCTGGCGTGGCTCTCAGTAGCTCGGTATCCCTACACCTCCCGGGCTCAGGGGAAGTGGTACCTGAGACGAAGCAGATCCACGGAGAGTGCAGGGTTGATGGCGAGGCGTGATCTCCCCGTGACCTCAGGGCTGTCCGTCTGGCTAGGAGAAGACGTTTGAGGCCCAAGTGGATGGCATCACTCGAGCCAGTTTCCTCCCTGAGGTCAAGCCTTGTGTGGCTCTGGCCTGGCCGTTCCAGCTCCTCTTCTGTCACGGCCGTCTTGCTTGGCCGATGAGGGGAGGGGAGGGCTGTTTCTCATAGGGTATCACGTTTCTCAGGTGGTCATCGTGGTGACAGACGGGAGGCCCCAGGACAGCGTGCGCGAAGTGTCTGCACGGGCCCGGGCCAGCGGCATCGAGCTATTCGCCATTGGAGTGGGCCGCGTGGACAAGGCCACGCTGCGGCAGATGGCCAGCGAGCCGCAGGACGAACACGTGGACTACGTGGAGAGCTATAGCGTCATCGAGAAACTGTCCAAGAAGTTCCAGGAGGCCTTGTGCGGTGCGTGGAGTGGGTGGGGCCCGGCGGGGGTGGGGCCTAAGTGGGCGGAGCAGGCACAGGGTCCTCCCATTTGTGAACCAGGTCTAAGGGCAGGGACCTTACGGTGAGAACGAATGAGATAAAGCAAAGTGTAGCGCTCAGTTCCGGGAGATGAACACACTTTCACGGATGCAGATCCACGTGCTGTGTTCAATGCTTTGTGCTTGGTGGGGATCAAGAGATGTTTTTTGTGGCCTTTATCCTTTTTGAGGGCTTTTATTTTGATCCTGGACATTCTCACTTTCTTCAGGGAGTTTGGTGTGTGTGTGCGTGCGTGCGTGCATGTGCGTGCGTGTGTGTGTGTGTGTGTGTGTGGGAAGTCTCAGTTCCCTTAAGTGTGTGAGGAGTCCTGGTCTCCGTGGTCAGGCAGGGAGATATGAAATCTGAGGCCGCCTCTTGTCCCCCAGTGGTGTCAGACCTCTGTGCCACGGGTGACCACGACTGTGAACAGGTGTGCCTCAGCTCTCCAGGCTCCTACACCTGCGCCTGCCACGAGGGCTTCACCCTGAACACTGATGGCAAGACCTGCAATGGTTAGTGGGCTGGCGGGGCACAAGCCTGGGGTGGGGAGCGGAGGCAGCGGGGCTGGGGCTGCCCCGGGAACTCACCCAGGCCTCCTCGTACTCGGCTCCGGGAGCAGTCTTCAAAGAATACGGGTGCCTCCCAGAGTTTGGTGCCTGCGTGTGACTCTCTCTTGATTTGTGTCCCTGTCTTCATCACACTCGGTGGTGGCTTAGTATGCTGGAAAGAGCCACATAGTCCTGAGCTCAACCCTCAGTGCCCCCCCTGCTCCCCGGGCTGTGTCACTTGTCGGTGGTTCCACTGATGTTCCCAGGAGTCCTGGCTGTAGAGAGGCGGTTCTCAGGAGGCAAACAGATGATTCCCGGCCCAGTGTGTATGTGGCAGGTGCCTAGCCATGGCCGGCATGTTGTCCCTGTCTTAAGCTTCGTCTCCACGGCTTCGTGTCTCCCCAGTCTGCAGTGGTGGCAGTGGTAGCTCGGCCACCGATCTGGTCTTCCTCATCGATGGATCTAAAAGCGTGCGGCCTGAGAACTTTGAGCTGGTGAAGAAATTCATCAACCAGATTGTGGACACGCTGGATGTGTCAGACAGGCTAGCCCAGGTGGGGCTGGTGCAGTACTCCAGCTCCGTGCGCCAGGAGTTCCCTCTGGGCCGCTTCCACACCAAGAAGGACATCAAGGCGGCCGTGCGGAACATGTCCTACATGGAGAAGGGCACCATGACCGGGGCTGCCCTCAAGTATCTCATTGACAACTCCTTCACGGTGTCCAGTGGTGCCAGGCCTGGTGCCCAGAAGGTGGGGATTGTCTTCACAGATGGCCGGAGCCAGGACTACATCAATGATGCTGCCCAGAAGGCCAAGGATCTTGGTATGTGCTGCCTGCCTGCACCCTGAATACCACTGATGGCGAGAGGCACCTACAGCTTATCTGTGGCCTAAGCCTAGATAAATTTAAATAAAAAGAGACTTGTCAGCCAGATCTGTCTTATAATGGTGACAGAACAACAGAGGCCCCAGAAAGAGCCAGTGGCTTATCTTTGTGATTCTTTCCTAGGTGAGGCTTGAAACTTACTCAGCTGAACATTTTGTCCTAAGGCTGTTGGAAGGCAGCCCCGCTCGGGCACAGGCCTGACCGACAGTTTTATCACAAAATAAACGAGGCAAATAAAAGCAACTAGATGAGTTTGAAATGAGGCCCCTGGTACAGGGTCTGACGAGTGGTAGAACCTCAGGACACGTCAGTTTCCTCCTTGGTACGGTTCGAGGCTTTATGCCTGTGATTCCAGCAGCTGTCACTAGGAGGCGTCTGGTATGGTCTTCTGGGTGGGGTTCCCTGGAGGTTCAGGAGTCCCTGTAGATTGCGTTCCGGTCTCATTCTGGCAGGGTTTAAGATGTTTGCTGTGGGTGTGGGCAATGCTGTGGAGGACGAGCTGAGGGAAATCGCCTCGGAGCCCGTGGCAGAGCACTACTTCTACTCATCCGACTTCAAGGCCATCAGTCAGATTGGCAAGAAGTTGCAGAAGAAAATCTGCGTGGGTGAGTGAGGCCGGAGCGTCAGTGGGAGGGCAGATGGGCCTTTGATGTGTGTGTGTGTGTGTGTGTGTGTGTGTGTGTGTGTGTGTATGTGCTGCACCCCTCCCTGAACTGGGTATGGGTAGTGACGGCAGGGGCGGATGGGCATCGAAAGCTGGCAGCGCCAGAGGTGGCTGGATGGACAAGTTCTTCTCCCAGCAGACACCTGTCAAGAGCTCTGCTTATGGATAGCGCCAGTCTCAGTGCTGTTTGTCACTTCCCTTCCTTGGAAGAAAGATCATTGTCCCTATTTTATAGACAAGAAAACCAAGGGTGGCCAGGGTGGGGGGCATGACTGTTAATAGCTGGGAAACCAGGATGGCACCCTGTGTGTCATGTCCCCCCCACCCCCCATGCCCCGGCCAGCTGGTCCAGGCAGAAAACCTTCTGGGTTCCTGGAGGTTTGCATCTTGACTTTGACACAGAAGGTCATGGGAAGTTGTTTCAGTCTTGGATTCTTCACTTGTAAAGTGGGACTAACGACATCCAACCCATAGAGGTGGCACTGGGAGTCACTGAGGGGACACAGAGGTCCTCAACAGTGCCCACAGTAGGCGCTCAGTACAGGAACTGTCACCGTAGTTCCTCATCCTGGCTCCGTGGAGCCAGGAGGATGTATGGGCCGTCCCTCCGTCATTCTGGAGCGCTGCCCTTCCAGAGACCCTCGGCTCCACATCCCCTGGGTCTTAAGGGCGCTGGCCCTGAGCAGAGGCTCAGCCCTCAACGCTGCAGCCAATGAGCAGCTCTCTGTTCTCTCCCCACCTCTTGTCTACTGCAGAGGAAGACCCGTGTGCCTGTGAGTCCATAGTGAAATTCCAGGCCAGAGTGGAGGGGCTGCTGCAGGCCCTGACCAGGAAACATATCCTTTTCCGGGGCCCAGCTAGGGGTACAGGAGGAAGGCGGGGCCTTGGGCACTGTGGGGCTGGGTCCTCTTCGTCTTTGACCTGACGAAGGAGACCTGAATTCTGCCAGAGAGGCAGGCACCACCCTTGGTTTGGGGAGAAACCGAGGCAAGACCAAGCTGTAGGGAATGGATACATGTGGAATCTTGGAGATGCTCAAGAAACCTCTGTCCCGTGGGCTCCATACTTCTCAGGCTCCTGGTGGTGCCATGACCAGCGCCGTTTAGAGATGTCCTGGGTCCTGAGTAGCTCCAACTCAACCAAGAGTGGGTGGGGTCCCGAGGGCTCAGCCAGTCGCTGTGTGTAGAGGTGCCCGGGGGCTGGGTGGGTACACAGAGCTTATGGTAACCGGCTGTGATTTTAGACAGCGCCATTCTGAGCAGGGTGAGTGGGTAAGTTTTGACAGCAGGGAGGATTCAGGGTGGAGTTGGGGTGGGAGGAAGCCCTGGCAGAGGGGCCAAGAGCGAACAGGAAGCGGGTGCCACTCCTTAACTCAGCCTCCACTTGAAGCAGTGAGCAAGCGGCTGGCCATCCTGGAGAACAGAATCGTCTAAGGCTGCCTGTCCCCACTCAAGCGTACCTCAGAGTTTGGCATGTGTCCCCAGAGCCCCAGTGTAGCATACATAGCGAGGAAGCTGCAGAGGGCTCAGGTGCTGGAGCTGCTCTGAGCCTCCCCACCCCTGCCCCTGGACAGCTGGAGCAGGAGGTCACTGTCTGCCTGCCATCAAGAGCGCGTGCTGTGCTGGCGGTGTGTGTGAGGGGGAGCCTGTGTGCGCCCACAAGACCATAGGTGGGATGGGGGAGAGAGACTGGGTTCGCAGGTTTGTCCAGCCGGAAGCTTAATATATATTTTTTTTTTAAGCTGACCCTTTCTTGCCTCTGAGTGTTGTGAATCTCTTTACTATCTTTTTATTCCCTGATGAAAACCAATTAAACGTGATTTAACTTACACCCTGAGTGGGGCTGCAAGTGGCGTGGTTACTGAGGAGGGGGCAGGAGAAGGAATTGGTGGGCGTGGTGGATGAAGGTGTCCTTGTAGCGATGGAAACAGGTGGCGATGATGCTGACGGTGGCTGCACCAGAGACCGCTCCTGTCTGTCTGCCTTTTCTGTTATAAACTCATTTATGCGTTTGCACCTCCTCCTTCCAATGAGCTCATCTGGAACACGCTGGCATGGTCTCTATTCTACGCCTGGTCGAGGGTCTGAGGAAGTGACTGCCCAGCAGCGCGTCAGTGGCACGCGGGCCTTGGATCAGGGACTGCAGGACACTGAAGGGAAATGGTGACAGAGGCGGAGGGCGCGGGGGCAGATCGGCCTCCTGTGTTCACACATTCACTCTCTCGTTCAGACATCAGATGCTTACCAGCATGTCCACAGCAGGCGGAAGGGAAAGTGGGCCGGAAGGACAGAGGCACTGCCTTAGGGGTGCGCAGGGGCAAGAAGCTCCCGCCACCCTTGCCCAGCAGGAGAAGAGATGTGCTGGCGTGGCTTCCAGGCTCTGTGCCCGCCGGAGTCTGGGGGGGCCCTGGGAGAGGGGATGCCACTGTGCGTGAGGAGATGAAGTGTGTGAAAGCTCCCCACTCGGGGGTGCTGGGGCCCCCTGCCCTCCTGCTGCGCCCCATGGAATCCCGTTTCCTGGTGCACTGCTGGCTTTGAGCCACAGACAGAGCAGAGCAGCCCCACGACCACAGGGACTGCTCGGGGAGAGCCTGGGCTCCCTAGTTCCGGGCCCCACCCTGCTGGGGTCTGCCAACCACACTGAGGCCACAGCTGTCAGGAGTGGCGCCTCTCTGGATCTCCATCCCTTGCCTCTCAGAGCGGGAGCTTTTGTGATTTTCTGAGCTCATTCTTGTTTAATGGAGCGTTTTTAGTGTTACTACTGGATTCACACTTCAGAGCATGTAAAAGGCTTTTACAAGAAGCTCAGGCCATCCTGAAAGATCCTCTTGGAAGGCAGTTTACGAAGGCAGAAAAACAACAGTAACAGCACACCAGAGCCACATCCATCTAAGAGCACAAGCACACAGGAGCAGCCTCCCGGTGACCCAGCCACCGCAGGCCTGTGACTCCGGCACCTTGCGCAGTGCTCATTAAACTCTTTTTCTGTGCCAGGTCCCGGGCTAGGAGTTTTTCTGCTGTCTCAGTAGGCTCCCTGTGACAGACTCTGTGGGGTCATCGATCAACCCATGCTTCCTTTCTTCTAAGACTTGCCTGTTCCTGCCCCACCTGTTTCGGCAGACAGTGCAGTGTTGCTGCTACGTAATAACCATGGTTCCTGGCCTCAGCTGATTGGCCAGTGGGTGGGCACTGGGTCCATGTTGGACCAATAAGCATTCAAACTGGAGACTGGAAAATGCGCCTAGGAACCTTAGTTACTTGATTGAGTGCAGGAGCTGGGAAAATCTCCATCGTTTTTCAAGCACCCTAAAAGACAAAGGTTGGAGGCTGTCATCCTCTGGAAAGGGAAAAACTGCCTTTGCTTGGCTGTTGAGGGGTTTCCAGTCCATGGATATTTCCCTTAGTTAGTGCAGTGTAGCACACAGTCCCCAAGCACAGCTCTTTCTTACTGTCATGATTCAGTGGGTTGGCTGGGCTCAGCTGGTGGCTCTTCTGTTGCTAGCGGGCTTGGCTGGTGCTGTAGTCATCTGGGTCACATCTGCCTGGTGGCTTGGTAGAGATGACTGGAAGACTGGACCTTCCTATTGCTGCATGTGACCTCCAGCCCTTACCTTCTCTACATGGACATGACGTTGCATTCTATCCGTCAGAGCAATTGCAGGCCAGCTCTGTTTCAAGGACCAGAGATAATCATCAGCTCCCCATGGGAGGAAAGGAAAGAATTTCTTGACACATGGGGTCATTCACTGGTCTCCTTGTTGAACCTGTCTGTACTCTTTGCCCAGAGACACTTTATGTAGTAGCTTTGTGTGTCATTATGACATTATGACAAAACACCTGGCTTTGTTGTTGTTGTCTTGATTTTTTTTTGTCTTTTGAGACAGGGTCTCACTATGCAGTTGAGGCTGGCCTTGAGTTCACTTTTGTAGCCCAGGCTGGTCTCAAACTCACACCAGTCCTCCAGCCTCAGCCTCCCAAGTGCAGGGATTACAAGCATGCGCTACCATGCCTGGCTTTGTTGTCTTGATTTTTGAGATTAGATCTTGCAATGTAGCCCAGGTCGGCCTTAAACTCACAGTGACCCTCCTGCCTCAGCCTCCTCAGTGCTGGGCCTATAGGCATGTGCTATCATGACTGACAACACCTGGCTTTTTAAATAGATAAGGTTTATTTAGTCCACAGCTTTGGAGGTTCAAGTCCAAGACAGGGTGTCCCCATTGGTTTGGGCTCTGGTGAGGGCCGGTGTGGGAACAAAGGGTTAAGCTTCAAATTGCAGATGGGGGCAGGGAGATGGGGGAGGGAGGGAGGGAGAGAGAAAAAGAGAAGGGAGAGACAGAGACAGAGACAAAGACAGAGACAGAGAAATGGAAACACAGAGACAAACTGGAGGCTGATTCAAGGCCATGTCCCCAGTGACTCAAGAACCTCCCCCTAGGCCCTGACTCCTAGAGGTCCTACCATTCCCTGCTAGCACTACTCTGGGGGATGAGCTCAGAAACACAAGCTTCTGGAGGTCACTCTAGCTGCACCCAAACCATCATGTCACGAGCCCCTATCGGTAGTCTGTCTTGGTCAAGTAGGCTTCTGCTCCACACAGTACGAGGATTCTGGCTCCACTGTCCTCTTTCTTCCTTTCCTAGCATCTGTGCAGTGGCCTTGGAATCTTGATGATTACCTTTATGTTCTGGGAAGTGAGCAGCTTGTGTCACTCTGCTACCCAGTGGCTTGGCAAGGTCCTTTGGCTCTCAGAGTCTCCTGCTAGGAGTGGGGATACAAGTGCTACTTCCTGGCCTACCAGAGACACAGGGAAGGGCACGGCTCTCCACTCTGTGTGTAAGTGGAGCTGGCTTCCTGACCTCTGGGATATAGCTACATTTAGTTCCCTGCAGCTCCTTTGAGATGCAGTGGACGCTGGGTCTGTAGATGCAACTGTCCACCTGGGACACCTGCTACCTGCAGAGTCTACGTCAGGAAGCAAATCGTGGTGTGTGCAAGTCTTATGCTCCTCAGCAGGGATCTCAGCTCACCAGGATCTTGTAGGTGGACCCTGAACCTCCAGACTGCTCAGGAGCTGAAGCCTAGGGCAGCCTTGTCTCTAGGATGCTCTGCTCTGGGCACTGCCAGCCTGAATGTGCCAGGGCTCACAGAGGAGAAGACCAGTGCACGTGAGCTCCCAGAGCAGCAGCTGTCTCTGTCACTCAGTCGAGTGACACAAGCTAGTAGCACACCTGTGCCAGGAAGATGGAGAGCAAAGAGTGGGAAGTCCCTGTCTTTGCGGGCTGACCTCTGACCTCAGCCGCTGCCCCTGTGGCTGTGTGAGCCTGATCCTGTCGTCTTGTCTCCTGTGGACATCATTTCCTCTTCCATTTCTAGGGAGGTGCTCCAGGAAGGAGGAAAATTCTCTGAGGGGAAACAGGGTGTCATCATAAGGATCCTAAACTCTCAGTCATGATTTCATGCGGCATCAGGGTTCAGATACCACTTCCTGGGCTGGCAGAGAGTGGCTGCCAGGCTCCCCATGCTGGAGGAGTTAGGTGTCCTGAGCTCTGAGAGCAAATCCCCCAAGGGTTCCAAGTTGGACAGACTCCTTCACCCTGGGAGCTCAGCTTCTTCAGCAGTAACCGCCCTCCTCCCTGTAGCTGTGCCTAGGGTGGCCAGGAAGCCACAGACTGTGTGTGACAGGTCCTGCTGGGCTCCTTCAAGGAAAGGCATAGGCAGATTTACCCAGAGAGAGCTGGAGGGGCCCGTAGAGGCTACCTGAAGCCCTCTGGGGACATCTGGATTGGAAGGTGCACATGGGGGAGGGTAGGAACTGGGAAGAGGCATAGGGCCATGGTGGGGTGGGGTCTGCAGTGAAGGCAGGGCTGGCAGCTCTGGGGGTGGTCATGGCCTTGCTGCTTTGTTCCTTGGCTCAATCATTCATTCATTCATTCATTCATTCATTCACTCATTCTTTCATTCATCCATTCATCCGTCCATTCACCCATCCACCAATTCATCCATCCATTCATTCATCCACCTATCCATCTATCCATCCATTCATTTATCCATCTACCCATCTATCTACCCATCCATCCATCCGTTCATCTGTCCATCCATCCATTTGTCCATCCATCCATCTGTCCATCCATCCGTCCATCTGCCCATCCATCCATCCATCCATCCATCCATCCAACAATCCATCCATGCACTCATTCAACATTTGTTAAACATTGCTGAAGGCTGTGCAGACACTAGTTGCTTGGGATAAGATAGAAAATGCCCCATGGTGGTTCTGGTCTCTTGGTACAGTGCAGGGGGAAGACAGACATCAGGGGGGGAAGCTGCACAGAGACTCCAACTGGGATTGTGGATAGAGGGCTGGTGGAGCTGGGAAGGGGGCCTGAGTGGGACCTGAAGGTAGTCCCAAGAGGCAGGAGAGAGGGGAGAGTGTGCTGGGTGGAGGGAGCCCTCTGGTGGGGCCAGAGGCAGGGCAGCCTGAGGCTCTGGGTGGAGCTTGGTGTGCCGCAGGACCAGGAGCTGGGAAGAGGCAGGGATCACATCATAAGGGGCTGTCGTGCTGGCCCTTGGCTTTCCTTTAAAGCAGTCCTGGCTTGATTTGGAAGGTGGCATGGAGTCCTTGAAGGGTTTTAAGTAAGGAAGTGATGTGACCAGATTCTCCTAGTATAAGTAGGACTCTTCCCTATGCAGGGCGTATAGGAGGCCGAAGCTGGGAGGGCAGGGAGCTGGCTTCCACGTCACTCATTTGGATGGTGGAGCCTTTGAGGCAGCTGAGGGCTGTGGATCATGGGAACTGTGAAGTAAGTGCGGGACTCTGGGTTTGCTGCACTCTAAGCCCTTTTTAACTTCCCTTGGTAGAGATGGGCTCTGCTGCTAGGACAGTGAGTGCCATGCCCGGGCATGCAGTGGGTGCCCAGCGACTCAGCTGCCTCTCTTCTCCCATCTTCCTAGGCAGCCCGAAGCTCACGGCTAGGCAGAGCATGGGCCAGTCAGGGAGGCTGGGCTGGCTGGGAGCTGGGTCCAGGGGCAGAGGGAAGGAGTGGGGCTGAATCTGAGAGGAAGGGGCTGTTGGAGAGAGAGTGAGGACCCAGCCAGGCAGGTGGTGGGTGGAGAAGGCACCGGGGAGGCCCACTGCTCTGAGGCACTGCCAGGTGGGGCCCAGGGCAAAGGTTGGGGAGGCCATGGCTCTGCAGTGTCCAGGTGGTGGGTCTGAGACTTGACTGGGCCTGGCTGAGCTGAGCAGGACTGGGAGTCTGGGCTGGCCCTCTGAGGCCAGCCATGGAGCAGGCTGCTTCCGTTTCACACCATTCCTGCCTGAAGAACTGCAGGGCACAAGGAGGAGTATGCAGTACAGTAAGGATATAGAAAAGCTAACCACCTAGGGGACCGACCAAAGCCACCAGGGTCCTGCACAGCAGACAGCACAAAGTCCACAGCAGCCAGTTCATGCCCAGGCAGAAACCAGCAGGATCCCATGACTGCAAGTCCTGGTCTCAGCTATGCCTTCAAGTCTTAGTTTCTCTGTTTTGGGCTTTGGTCCCCAGACCCATCCAGATTCCTCTCTTATCTGCCTAGGCCAGCAGCTCCAAATCCACAGAATTCAGCCTCAGTGGCTCAGAAGGGGCCCTGTGAGCTCTCGCTATGGCTACCAGGACCCAAAGCTCTGACTGGGTAGGGCTGGGGTTCTATGCATCCCTGGAAAGTGTGGGGACCCAGTGCATAAGGACACTGAGCAGGGGACCCTCAAGGAGGAGGGGACATTACCAGATGCCAGGGCCTGGAAGCTGGGGACTGAAGGAACAGCTGTCCCTGCTGGGCCTGCTTGGCTGCGGAACAGCTGGCTTCTTGGGACCAGGTCTCCAGCCTCCGGCAAGGGCAGGGCTGGACCTGTGGGGTCTTTGAGCTCTCAAGCTCCTGCGTGGACTGGCCCTGGTTCTTCCTATGTCTGGTACAGAGCCTCATGAAACCCATCTCCTCCATGTAATTTCCATGTCTCTCTGCTCCAGGTTTGATTAACAGAAGGTTATAAACAAATCTGTGCCATAAAGGAAACCAGTGTCTCCCCGAGGCGGCCACCAGCGACAGGCAGATGGCAAGTTATTTTGTAACTTATAATTTTGTGTTTTTTTTTTTTTTTTTTTTTTTTTTTTT